>JAMPIV010001387.1:422500-672500 GCA_024509875.1 Oreohelix idahoensis | reverse complement strand
AAACGTCCTTGGGAGAAGGTCAACGGACGTTAATACCATGTCTGTTATATGGTAATGGAAGTGATCCTTAGTCACTGGAATATAAGAGAACTTAACTGTTAGAGAATCTACAACAACTATTAACAGTGATATTAACATTTTGACGTATGATCTTCGCATCTGTAACTATGATTGTCCTGTTCCACTTCGTTGGTGTCACGTCAATAAAATATATGTACAGTAATCACCGACTTGTGTGCTGCCAATACTTGCCCAGTTCACCCAATTCAACGATACTTGTTGGAATTTTCGTTTGAAGAACATTGTTGACATTCATTCCGTTTTAACCATTCGCGTTTCAATTTACCTCTTCACTGAACTCAACGATAAAATGGAGTCAACAATAATTGGTATGCCAGTGTGGTCTGGAAATATCTAACTTCCAAGGAACGTACCCATCCAAATTATCGTTTGAAAAGAAGAATTTTTACTTTCAAGGCGACATCATCTCAATTTGGATCCTAGCGTGATATGAATCAGATTCAACTTACGTTTACCAAGGTCAAGGTCTTCAATCAACCTCCACGTCAAGTTTCACAGTGACTGATTACTTGGAGATCATCTCTTCATCATTATTACGTGCGAGCTGTAATCTAGATACGCAGAACGAAGTATTTTATCTGTAGACGTACATCCACGGAGACGAGGCACATTGATTTTTTACCTGCACGCGAGATGAGTATAACGTGTTTCCGTTGTACACTTTATTACGCTTAGTTGTGCCTTCCGTGATATGTCCACATTCATATTTTTCGTGTTAAGTGTTATATGTTGTGTATTCTTCGTGGGAGGTAGGGAGGTTGATCTGACGAACGAGATCCATCTCGAAGCCAATTCGGGCTCTTCGTCAGACGTTCTGTAGGACATTATTTTGCAGACTTCCCGCAGTGGAATGTTCCTATGCGTGAGCATAGAAGGATCTTTGGTCCACTGTGTCTGGTAGTCTGTGACACCTGACTGTTTTAGCTGTTTCGTCAAGTTTTAATTGTTGTTTTTGGTAGTTATTTTTACTTGTACCTTATTTTCATGATGTATTTTGTATGTGATTATTGTCCATCTTACCTGACTGTCGTTCAGTTTTTTACAAAGCATATGTTTTTACACTGTGTTGTCAATTGTCTTGTGCATTATTTGATCGTAGATGTCATCGTAATTTTTTACGACATTCTATTTTAGTTCCACATTTTATTTTATTTGATTTCTACGACTGTAGTCATTTGTCTTGATTATCGTGTCGTGTCAGTATTGTGCTATTGTCTGTCACGTTATTGCTTTCACACCATTTCATGTTATAAATTACATTATTATTTATTAATATTATTGCCTATTATATAAATTGATTTTACCGTTCTAGAACAGGAACGAAAACCACTAGTTGTAGTAACAATTTTAAGTAGTATTATTACATAATAAAATTGAATAATGGCTACCTTAGACTATTTCATTAAGCAAGCAAAAGCTCTTCAGATGGCTCCTGAGGAAGCAAAAGCATTTGCACTTGCAGAATATAAGAAAGCTCAAGAAATAGAAGCTGATCAGAGAAGGTTAGAAACTTTACGTTTGGAAAATTTGAAATTTGAGGCAGATCAAAAAAGGATTGAGGCTGAGGAGAATGAAAAGAAGAGGAAATTTATAGCTGAGGAAGAGGAGAAAAAAAAATGAGATTAACTGCTGAGGAGGATGAAAAGAAGAGGAAATTTATAGCTGAGGAAGAGGAGAAAAAAATGAGATTAGCCGCTGAATTAGAAGAGAAACGATTTCAGCGAGAGGCAGAACAGAAGCAAAGGGAGGCTGAAGATAGACTTAAAAAAAGAAATGGAAGAAAAAAGATTAATAGCTGAAAAAGAAATGGAAGTTAAACAAAAAGAAATGCAAGAAAGAAGATTAATAGCTGAACAAAACACAAAACGACTTCAGCTTGAGATGGAAGAGAATGAAAGAAAACGACAGCATGAACTGAAATTAGCAGAGTCAGAATATGAGAGACTTAGGTTAACTCAGGAAGCTAATTCTCAGAGAACTTTTGAAAGCCAAACTTCATCCAGACATGATAATTTTAAGGAAATTCACCTTAAATTACCAAAATTTAATCCCCCGTCTGATGACGTGATATTCTTCCTAGATAGGTTTGAGGCCACTTGTGTGTCTTATAACGTGGATAAAGCTCTATACTGTACATATTTATCCAGATTACTTACAGGGGACGCATTAGCAGTTTATCATACCACCAGCATTGGTGAGAAAAATGACTATAATGCTCTTAGAGCGGCACTTCTGCAAAAATTCCAAATGACAGAAGACCAATATCGATCAAGATTCCATACATTACTACCTCAATCTAGCAAAAATTTTAGTGATTTTCTGTCACAAATACGACTAACATTAGAAAGATGGATCGAATTATCCAAAATTGAAAAGTCGTATGAAGGTCTCTTCGATTTACTGATGCGCGATAAGGTACTTTCGTCTGTAAATCCTACATTTCTCGCATTTTTACACGAACGGAAACCTTTATCTATGAAAGACTTAGAACAGCATGCTAAAAATTTTTGCACTGCTCACCCAAACATGGATCTAAGTAATGCACAGATTAAGAATGAATTGCCTGTTGCTTTTGCAGCACAACAAAACAATTTTTCACGCAATCGTTCTTTTAGTGCTGACAGATATGTCAATAAGGGAAATAATGACAATTTTAACAATGGTAATTTTTACAAAGGGAAGCAATTTCAACAATCTGCTCCATTTAATGTTTCTTGGAACCAGGCTCACAGATCGCGAGATTTTGGTAACAATAATTTTAAAAAAAATAATCAAGGACATTATAATAAACAAAACTGGAGATCAAGATCTCAGGGTCCGCAAAACAAACAATTTTTTGGAAATAAACCATTTTACCAACATCATAACGATAATTATACAAATTATCGGACTCATCCAAATTTTAACTCTAGCAGAAACTACAATTATGGCAATTTTAATGACAAAAATCAAAATCGATCGCGTCGACGAGATAGATCGTTGAGTAATACGAATAGACATTCTAATGTCGCTTTTAGTGATACACAGGCTAACATTGAACAGGGTAAAGGAGCTGAAACTCATAATGCTATGTGTTGTTCTCTTGATTGTACCCAAGTCAAAGATTGTTCAGAATGCTCTACTCTTTTCCAGCCCAGGGCGATCACGACGCTGCGTTGCGGACATACCTTGCCTAGTCTACCTGCAGTCTGTACGGCCACTGCTGCGTCAGTACACCAGGGACAGGGCTCTCTTAAGTTTAACAAGGGATTTGTCAACAATATTTCATGCTCTCTCCTATTTGACTCAGGTTGCAGCACAGTCGGCGTCCGGACTTCGCTGATCAACCCAAGTTGTGCCACGGGCCGGGTTGTCAAGTGTGTAACGTTTGGTGGCACAATTGAAACATTTGCCACTGCTATTATTGATCTTAATACACCATTTTTTTCAGGAAAGATTCAAGCTTGTCTCCTTCCGAATCCAATTTGTGATTTAATACTTGGTCGCATACATGGTATTAAAGAGTGTACACCACAGCAAATTGCTGAATGGGAAGAGCGACATATTCAAACTGCAAATGCAGTAGTGACTAGAGCGCAAGCTACTAATATGTCGCATGATACACCTATGGAACCTACAGTTCATACCACTTGTGATGATGATGCTCCTATTTCACGGGAGTTGTTTGCAACATTGCAAAAGAATGATGATTCATTAAAAAAAATTTTTTCAGTATGTGAACAAAAATAATACCAGCAACAAACTTGCAAAATCTAGACATGACTTTATACTTAAAAATGGGATTTTGGTTAGAGTAATACGAGAAAAGGATTCATCCTTATGTTCTCAGATTATAGTCCCATCCTGTATGAGATCTCGTATATTACGACATGCGCATGACTCGCAATGTGCGGGCCATATGGGTTTTTCGCGTACCAAATCCAGAGTGCTTTCGGCATTCTACTGGCCAGGCGTCCATAAGGACATCACTCTCTATTGTCGGTCCTGTTTGATATGTCAAGAAGTTAAGGTACGGGGTCCATTTCATGCGGCTCCTATTCAAGCTGCGGACATCCCGATTAGACCATTTGATAAAATGGCTATAGACATTATTGGTCCAATGCTACCATCTGCTAGAGGGCATACGCATATCCTTACGTGCATTGATATGTGCACTCGCTGGCCTGAAGCCATCCCTCTCAAGAACACTTCATCTGCCAGTGTAGCAGAGGCATTGATGTTAATCTTCTCACGCATTGGTTTTCCACGGAAAATCTTGTCGGATCATGGGGTTCAGTTCATTTCTGAATCCATGTCTCAAGTTATGAAGACATTAGGTATAGACAGATCTCTAAGTTCTATTTATCATCCGATGTCAAATGGGTTAATTGAGCGTCTAAATAGGACACTCAAGCAGTTGTTGGGTAAGATAACTCAAGACCACCCACAAGACTGGGATCGGGTCCTACCCGCTTGTCTCTTTGCGTATCGCGAAGTACAAAATCAAGCAACGGGGTTTTCTCCATTTCAACTTGTTTTCGGCATGCAACCACGCGGTCCGATGTCGTTAATCCACGACTTATTGGTTGACGAGAATATTGAAGAGGAAACTCAATCCTCTTATGAGTATGTGATCTCTCTGAGAAAGAGAATCATAGATGCTTGTAGATTAGCTACTGCATCATCCGAACAAGCCAAAGAAAAAGCTCGTCTATTTGCAAACAAATATAGACGTCTTCGCCAGCTTATTCCTGGTGACGAAGCTTTTGTCTTACTACCTGCGCATAATAATCGTCTTTTAATTACCTGGAGAGGTCCTTTCAGGATCATCTCAAGAATATCCGATGTCGACTACATCGTTGATGTTAATGGTAAACATAAAACCTTCCACATTAATATGTTGAAGGAATATTACTCACGTCCTGATTATCTACAATCAGTGTTCCAAGCAACTGACGATCCTACACCTCCTATTCAACACTATTCTAGTTTGTCAGTCATCCAAGAAGAGGAATCTTCTTTCGATGATGTACAACTACCAATACCAGTTGTACCACTCCATTCCACTGAGAAATGGAATGATGTTACTATCTCATCTACTCTTACTGATGATCAACGTCAGCAAGTCTCTAATATTCTACACACGTATGAGGATGTCCTCACTGACATCCCAGGTCATACGTCAGTCATCCAACATGACATTATTCTGACTGACGATACACCGATTCGAGTTCGCCCATATCCTATTCCTTTACACTTTCGTGATAAGGTTGATAAGGAATTGGATGAGATGCTTCAATTAAATATAATTGAACCATCTTCATCACCATATTCTTCTTCTATGGTAATCATTAGGAAGAAGGACAACAATATACGTCTTTGCGTAGATTACAGGAAATTAAACAAAGTTACAAAATTCGATGCGGAACCATTACCTCTTTTAGACGACTTATTAGAGAAATTATCTCATGCCACATTCTTTTCGAAATTTGACCTTTCAAAGGGTTATTGGCAAGTGCCATTAACCCCTAAAGCAAAGCCATTCACCGCTTTCTCGACGCCACGGGGTCTTTTTCAATGGAATTTTATGCCATTCGGTCTAATGAATGCGCCAGCTACCTTTGTACGCATGATGCGCCGCATATTGTCTCATCGTCCCGATGTCATTACTTATATAGATGACATCTGTCTTTTCAGTGACTCTTGGGATGAACATATTCAGGGTTTAAAATCTTTACTTTCTACCTTACGGGATTATAACTTAACAGCGAAACCTTCAAAGGCTTTTGTCGGTTTTCATGACATCTCATTTCTTGGTCACCGTATAGGTCGCGGTTTAATGTATACAGAAGACAGTAACGTCTCTAAAATTTTAAACATCTCAGCACCTAAGACAAAAAAACAAGTGAGGTCGCTCTTAGGACTAATACAGTTCTATTCTAAATTCATCCCTCATTTGTCTACTATAACTGCACCTCTTTCTTCGTTACTAAAGAAAGGCACATCTAATATAATAAAGTGGTCGCAGGATCATCAAACGGCTTTAGATTATATAAAAACAATTTTTTTCAAATAAGCCTTTTTTAAGGTTGCCTAACAAAGATCTCACCTTTGTTCTTCGCAGTGATGCTTCTTCCTACGCTATCGCGGCAGTTTTGATGCAGGAATACGGAGGCACCTTATTTCCGGTTATGTACGTATCCAGAAAGCTTACGACGAGCGAGATGAAGTATTCCGTTCTGGATAAAGAGCTCCTCGCTCTTGTCTGGTCAATCAATAAACTGGATCGTTATCTCCTCGGATCACACTTTGTGGTGGAATCCGACCAGAAAGCTCTTACAGCACTGAACACAGGGAACGTGAAGTCATCAAAGTCAGCGCGTTACGCTATTGCGCTTCAACCGTTCCATTTTGAGATACGAGCTATTCCTGGAGTACAGAATGTGTTTGCAGACTGTCTTTCAAGATGCCCTAGTGAACATGTCGAAATTAAACCACTTCCAGATGGTGAAACGTCCTCACAGAAACATGAATAACTTTGTACATGGTCACTGATTATACATCTGTGGAGACTATGTGTAGTTCTGCAGTATTCGTATATATATAACTTTCAGAATATACTTACGTATGGATTATAACATTATTTCTTGTGAAGTAACGTTTTGTTAGAACGGGAACAGTGATATTAAAGTAACATTTTTTTTTTAGTATGGAAACATTGGTAAGAGTGACAAATAGACATTCACTATTGTTATGGAACAGATTACACTACATATCGTGTTCGTAAGCGTATTTCAGACATGGTACATTGAGAACATATTCTTGTCGATTTAACTAGTTCTAAAAGAATATTAACAATGAGTGAAATTGAAATCACTTAGAATAAATTAGTAATTAGTTATTTGTTCATAAATTAAGTACTACTAATTATTATAATTCAATTTAATCAATTTGATTGATTATAAATCACACATCTACTAACTTTATTAGTGTCTCGCAATACGTGTATTCACGTATCCCACTACATGATATCTCACTTTTAGATAACTAGTCAAACTTACTAGTGTTAGGAAATAGTAAGTGCGTTGCTTCTTAAAGTGTTTAATTATGCTTTGTTTCATTTTGCATGTTGTATTTTAAAATTTTCTGTTTTATTGATTCTTTTATCATTGATCATCATCAGTGTTGCTGTTCATTTTCATTTTTGAAATCATATGTTTCAAATTTCTTTTAAAAAAAAAAAAAAAAAATTTGGTTGAATTTTATTATCATCTTTTTTTTATGGTTTATTTCATTTTCATTTTCATTTTCAACTTCTTTTTACTTCGAATATTACCACATCGTTCCAAAGTAGGTCGATGGTGGATGTGTGCTTTAATGCATACTATCATTTAGTTATATTGTTTTCATTTAATATTCTTTTCTTAATATGATATAATTTTATGCATGTCATAAATCTTGTTGTAGTTTTGACTCACCTCTCTCGAGTAATTAGTTCGAAAAAAATTAATAGAATTAATTTTTTTAAGGGGAGGTGATAAGGGAGCTGTTACGTACATTTATTACCTACGGGGGTAGTCTTCGGTCCTGCCAAATGTACGCACCAGTTTTATATAGTTATATTATTTGTGCGTTCGATTGATTCACGCACTGACGTGCACAATGCTGTGTGAGTTGCTTTGGACGCACGTGTAACCTAGTTGAGTAGTTTCTGACGTCATGTAAGGGGCAGCTCGGACCATATTTATGTCCGCTGTGTTATCCTTTGATTTTGGCAAATTTGAAGAAGCCATCAGTTGTATTCGTTCTATTGGTCTTCATGGCGAAGCCAATAGTGGAAGTATGAAGTAAGTGTCGCCCCATTTCTTATGGCAAGTTTAATTATGTAAATTAAAGTATCAGGCCGCTCCTATTAATGGTCTAGCGGGAATTCATCGGAGATGACATTCCTAGAATTGGACACACGGAGTCGATAGCCTTTGGAATCTTTTCGTAGAGGGAGAATCCATATGTGGAATCAAGTTAATGAATATATATATGCTTCACATGTTTAATATGCCGTTTTACCTATGCCAAAGTCGTGGCATGGATACCGAGAGGTTAGCCAAGATGAAACACTAACCTGGTTGTATTGTTATATCTGCCTTTGTTTGGATTGGATATGCTATCTAAGAATTTTATGAAGAAAGTCTGGGATGCTTACAAGTATGATATAAATTATTGCTCCGTGAGAATGAATCCGTTTGCCTTAATAAACGTCCTTGGGAGAAGGTCAACGGACGTTAATACCATGTCTGTTATATGGTAATGGAAGTGATCCTTAGTCACTGGAATATAAGAGAACTTAACTGTTAGAGAATCTACAACAACTATTAACAGTGATATTAACATTTTGACGTATGATCTTCGCATCTGTAACTATGATTGTCCTGTTCCACTTCGTTGGTGTCACGTCAATAAAATATATGTACAGTAATCACCGACTTGTGTGCTGCCAATACTTGCCCAGTTCACCCAATTCAACGATACTTGTTGGAATTTTCGTTTGAAGAACATTGTTGACATTCATTCCGTTTTAACCATTCGCGTTTCAATTTACCTCTTCACTGACAGAGATAGTGCTACAATGTCGGGCTTACTGTTGATGTATGTGTGGGGGTTGTATGGAAGAGATAGTGCTACTGTCTCTCACAGCTGACAATGTTGACGTCAGCAATGTCGGGCTTACTGTTGGTGTATGTGTGGGAGTTGTATGACAGAGATAGTGCTATTGTCTCTCACAGCTGACAATGTTGACGTCAGCAATGTCGGGCTTACTGTTGGTGTATGTGTGGGAGTTGTATGACAGAGATAGTGCTACTGTCTCTCACAGCTGACAAGGTTGACGTCAGCAATGTCGGGCTTACTAGTAATGGCCGACAGGTGTGTAAATATAATGGGCGAATGTCGTGAGTTCTTTTGGTTTGTTTATATCTAATGTCACCCACACAACAGTAACGTTAGGTCAGGAAATAGACCAACGGATAATGCTAATTAAGTTTTCGACTATTACACAGTTTATTTACGACAGTAACGTTGACTTCATGAACAACAGATCACAGCAAATCACAAGGTATGAAAGTAGGTATAATCCATAGATAAATTGAGTGCAACACCAGCAACTCATTATAAATCGACATAGCATACAATCCGTCAGAAAGTTGAGTGCATCACCAGCAACTCATCATAAATGGTAAATATATATAATCCGTCAGAAATTGGTTGCATTAACAGCAATTCATTATAAATGGTAATAGCTGGTATAATCCATGGCATTAATAATATATTGAATCTCTTCCCTTAAAAAAAAAACACTCTGGACACACTAGCGAGACTATCAGAACCGTTTCGAAGCTCTGCCAGATACCTCATGACCGAGATTATTGTTTCTCAATACAACTCAGTACATCTTCACTCAAGCGCGAATTAACAGCTTGAGATGTGAGCTCAGCTCACCCGTATCTCTCCCCCAACTACTCAAAACATTTGAACACTTTCGTTATGTTTAAAAAACCTAACACATACTCAGTTGAGCTATGTTCAAGCACCCAAATAAAAAATCATCTCATACACCGACCCCCGGGGAAAAAAAAGATATCATTTTTTTTTTTAAATTACATCGAACAAAAATGTGAGGTCAATCAAATTCTATTATTTACAACAGAGAATTATACTACATGTTAAGTCATATCATTAAAACAACAATAGAGGGATGGAAGTGTGTGCGGAGTATGAAGATGAAGTGTGCAAAGAGGATCAAACACAAAATTCAAACAAAGATGAAGTATATCAAGTATAGACTAACTATGAACCAATAAGTGGAAAGTGAAAAGAGGAGATGAAATGAAATGAAGAATGACCAGCAATGAAATGTGTGTAGTGATAGAAAGCAATGATACAACATGGTAACAATTTAAATTTATCAACGGATTGAGTGTAAATAAATACAAGTATTGCAAAACAGCATGGAACAAAAAGCAATACATATATAAAACAGAAAAAGCTACAATCTAAATAGAGCGTAATAGGCAAGAGAAACAAGTTAATTAACTTATTAATTACTAACAACGAGCTTATTACTGAAATCAGAAACTAATTCCGCGTATAAACAGTTACCACTGGTGCACAACTAAGTGCTGGGTAAAGCAAATAAATAACAATGTCAGAGAATTAAAAAAAACACTACACACTTGGTAAATGTTCACTACCGAAATGTATCGTAATGATACGTTAAGTTTAAATACTATTGCCACTCGTTCAATGTTCATCAACACACTGTTGTGTCTGAATAATATGCTAATAACATGTCACATGAAAGTCAAAGAACACAATGTCCTCAATTAGTTATGTGCAATATCAAAGCTCCAGCGGCCTTGGAAAGTATTTTGAGCGTGTTGAGACAAAAATCGTCCACTGCGGAGTTAGAATTCCGAATGGCTTGAATGGTGAAGTCCAACGGGCGCAAGGCGACAACGTCTCTTGGAAATCTTGAATTGTCCAACATATTGATGTCTATCGCAGAGTATCGACGCTCAAATTCAGTCAATGGTAGAACAATACGTAGAACAGGTTGTTGAGTACCTGCATAATCATGTAACAAAAAAGCTCCGATTCCTATCGAGAAGGCGTTCCTGCAAATAATCAAATTAAAATTCCTGTTTGGTAACGGTAGGATATTATTATAGAAAAAAGTTAACTTTAACTTTAACCTACCGGATGTGACCGTGCATACTTCAGACCACTGTATGATGTTAGTCGAACCTTCCTCCGATAAACGAGAAAGGGTAGCAGTGAAAGTAGCACAGACTGAATTGAAACTATCACTAATATAGGACAACAAAAGTGTCAGTGAAAAATAGCAGCGTGAGAAGTAAGTCGCACTGAGGACAATGCGCTGCATTACTGCATTGAGGACAATGCGTCGTATAAAATACCTACACCAGAAAAAGCAAGTAACAATCTGAGTGTGCGCAATGACGTACAGAGAAGTCATGAATATACAAATGATAGCGACGTCAATAGGCAAAGTACTAAGAGTGCAATGATGACTGACAATCTGCGACCTTACGCAAGACAAAGGAAATGCAGTTGACAACGGCGTATCTCTCAAAGGCTGAACTGAAGTCACAGCCTGTGTACTGGGCAGAGAAACAAGCAAGAAATATACTGTAAAGATGTAAAAGCAGACAGTGGTGAACTGAGACCTGCGTCGAAGTTTATAAGAAAAGCAGTAAGTACTACAAAAAGTCGTAAAACCAGAAGATACTGAGCTAAACGGATCAATAAGGAAGGTATAGAAATCCATAAGATATATACCTTGTAAATGTATTGACAACTAAGGTCGTACATTTCGCAAAGAAAACAGTATTCATAGCAGAAAAGAAGTTGCAACCAACGTGACTGGATGTAGATTCAGTCGTAGCGTTAAAGTTAGTGTGTGTATCAGACAAAATAGAAGGATCTTCTACCGTAATTGTAATGAATGAAGAATCCAAGTTAGAGTAACGACGTACTAAAGTATGTCGAACTGGTCTAAAAGAAGCACCAAAATTAGTATGATGAACAATAGTATCATTAAAACTGCAAGATCGCACCACATTAGCAGAATGTATCACGTTAGCAGAATGTACCTGGTGATAAGATTTTGGCATAGTTGTTAATGTTGTATCAGTAAGGTGATGTTGCCGTTCCCTAGCAGCAATTTGTACCGGAGTACATATCTTTATACCATGAATCTGTCCGACAGTAAGGTCGGCGATAGGTGCTCTGAGCATACATGTGTGTATATAACCAGTAAAAAATGGTGTGGCAATGTGGACGATAGCAGTTGGAAAAGTCTCAACTGTACCCCTGAATGTCACATATTTCACCACATTACATGTGGCGCAAGATGGGTGAACTAGAGACTGCCTAATTCCAACAGTCGTGCATCCCGAATCAAAGAGAACTGATACGGAATATTATTTACAAATCCCTTGTGTAGGGTAAGAGACCCTGTTCCATCATGCGCAGACAATGAAGAAGAGTAGGTAGAGGATGACCACAACTCAAGGTAGTCACCGCTGTAGGCTGGAATAAAGTTGTGCACTCAGGGCACTGAGAAGCACGATTGAAATCGAAAGCAGAACAAGCAGTAGCATTAGAGACACTATTATTTTTGTTACCCTGATTAACAATAACCTGAGGCTCCTGTTGAGCAGAGTTAGCATGGCGATGCGATCTATCATTTGGAGATCTACCACCATATCGAGATCGATCATGACTATTTTCTCTATTGTGACCATTATTATTGTCTCTATTGGGACCATTGTTCTGATTTGAATCCCATTGAGAATGGTTGCGATTAACATTTCCTCTTGGATCAAAATATATATTAGATGAATTTTGTTGCCTTCGAGAAAAATTACTGTAAGGTTGATAATCCCTAGTGTAGTTATCCATTCCATAATGTCCAGAATTATTGGAACCAAAATGTTGAGGTCCATTAAATTGTCTCCAGTTTCTTGGAGAAGGAGAATTACTACGTGATGGGCTCCTTCGGTACTGTCTAAAATCACTATAATCTCCCTTACCAAAATTGCGATCAACACTTTGTGATCTACGGCAAAAATTAGATCTATATGGTATTGCCGAAGCCACGGGTAAACCCTCTGTGACTTGAGAGTGGCTCACAATTTCATTTGGGTGTGCAGTTACGTATTGGCGACAATATTGTTCCGTATCATTCAAGTTTGTAGGCTTTCGCTCACGAAGAAAGGAAACAAAAGAAGCATTAACCGACGACATGACTTTGTCACGATGCAATAAGTACATGAGGGCTTCATATGTGTGCTCAATTTTTGAGAGCTCAACCCAACGTGAGAACGTAAGACGAATATTTGCTATAAATTCAGAAAAATCTTTTCCAGTCTCCGGCAACAGAGATTTAAAGCGGAGACGATAGCCGTCTTCATCAAGTTGATATTTTTTAAAATAAAACAGCTCTGACAGTATCGTAGTTATTCTTATCAGGTCCTTCCAACATACTTACAGCTGTCATAGCTTCGCCTGAAAGTAGTTCCATTACTCATGTACAGTATTCCGACTTATCTATTTTGTGAGACTCACATGTGAGCTCGAACCTATTCAGATAGAATAAGACGTCATCGGAGGTAGGTCTAAAAGGAGGCAACATGATCTTATAAAACCCAGAATTGTTCTTATGTGAAGTTGTTTGAGAGTCTGGAGCATTATGTGTATTATTGTCATTCAATACCTTCATTTTCTCAAGTTCCATAGAGAACAACTTCTGCTCGTGAAGACTACGGTTTTCGTTCTCAGTAGCCTCCATTTGAAGTTTATATTTCTCAGCTTCCATTTGACGTTTCTGTTTTTCAGTTTCTATTTGAAGTTTCTGAGCTTCCATTTGACGTTTTTATCTTCAGCTCCCATTTGAAGTTTCTGAGCTTATATTTGAAGTTTCTGTTTTTCAGCTTCCTGTACTTTCGCATACTCAACGGTTGCGAATAGTTTTAACTCTTCAGGCTCCATACCAAGCGCATTTCCTTGCTTGATGAAATAGTCCAAACTAGACATTATGCCTAATTTTGTAAGTAGTTAACTTATCTAAGATATTTTGTAATAAATTAACCTTATCCCTACTTAGTGGGTGGCAAGTCCTTGCTTATAGAACTTATATACAAATATATAGCATATAATTACAAATCAATTATAAAGTCGTGCATAAAATTAAGACAAGAAATACATGATTGTTACGCACAAATAATTACTTTTTTCCAAAGTCTTTGTATGATCGTTTTTCGTATGTATGATCATTATTTGACTGAAATGCATGTTATATATATTTTATGGTCAAAGGGACAGAACCCGATATATCGATACTGCTATTTTTTATGAGCTTACCTCCTCTTGTATAGAGACACGTTCGGTCTATAATGTCTTGAACGAAGCGTGACCATATCTCCTTATTTGGTAGTATCAGTCAACTGTTGTAGATGTTTGAAACCTTTCTTAACGCTTCTGTTCATGTCCATAAAAGGCGCGACTGTGTAAGACTTTTATCTCGAATGTTCTTAGAATCGTCTTATTGTGAACAGCGACTCAGAGATTGTCACTCTGCGCATGTCTCGACTTGGTTGTCGTTTGTTGTTCCGCCCAGGTCGGGCAGTTGAGAAATGGACTGATTAGCGAGCGGACGCGACTGCGTCTTGTGATTCTCTGAGGGAAATACATTGTCTTTGTGAGTTAGTTAGCTAACTAGACTATTTCCCCGTATTATTCAAGCCTGCCTGGAGGCATATGTTCATGGTTGATTTTCCGAAATAAGGTAATTCCTCTTGTATCGAACTTTAGGCTATCATCTAGAGGTTCGTCATTTTGTCGCCTTTTTGCTCGCCTGTGTGATTCAAAATGGAGAGGTACTTTGACTAGGATTAAGTCACCGGTATCTTTATACCTGAACTAGTTATATATCTATGGGTCGCTCTAGACCAACAAGACTATTGTCTGTGTTCCAGGATTCGTTATATCAGAGATCACGTCCAAGTCAGATGGTTAGACTTAGGAAGGTTATAAAGGTCGAGCTGACCTGTAATCCATGTATGCTACTCACGTGCAGACAGTAAACGGACGTATTGTATACATCTGATCTGCTAGCATCAGGAAGGAATAATTATTATTGTCTATGAACATTAAGGATCTGCAGCGGACCATGGTTGCAGAAGTTACATGTATTATTTATCAAGCTTCGCTATGATATTTGTTTTCCATACAACTATTGAGTATTGACTTCTACATGACTGTCAGTTAACATGAGTTTGAATGCTGCATTCGTTGTGCTATGCCGATGATAACATAAGTATCATGACTGTTTTGTGGCGTGCAATAAATGGTATAAACCTAAAGCGAAGTTACCATTTTTATGACTCTACACGTCATGTTGCCTGTGGTGTACCCTGTGAACTGTTCTACTGCAACACACACAGCAACAATCTAAACCAGATAAGACACCCACATCTTGCATTGTAATACCTGGTGTCGATAGAGGTGGTAATTCGACGGCATCCTAATTCCACCCTTATCAATGATGAAGGTACGGAAAATGACAAAACCCAAGACGAAATAACGAAGAACAAATGATAACGTTTGCAGAATAAAATAAACAAGAAAGCAGAACTAAAGAAAAAATATTGCAAAGAATGCAATGACACTGCGAGAGGAGTGACAAGACAAGCAACAGCACAGTGTATAAACAAAAAATGTGTACAGAAATAAATGATAGTAATATTAGATGCACAATCACAAACAAATTAATCAAGAAACTAAGACACAGAGAAAAATAATACCACAATAACGGCAATAAAACAGTTCGTCACACCTAAACAATGGTGTCATAGATCACCAAACACAGTGGACTGAAAATCGTTCCGCAAAAATTCGCTGGAAATTTCCACTGCGGGAAATCTGCAAGAGTGTCCCTAAAGAACGCTTACGTAGGCCCTGGAATGAAAACTGGGATGTTTCCTACCGTAAGTCACCTCCCAACCAAACCCGCATAAACATGGAACATAGAACACTAAATAGAACAAACAGTACACGCTATCAAGAAAGGCTCGTTAACATATAACAGTGGCACAGTGCACATACAAAAACCACTTATCTTCAAAAAAGAACACCCGGCCTTCGCGACAACGACAACGATGTGCATCGGGTATCACACGGTCTGTAGACGGGATCTCCTAGCTTTTCAGGTCCTTGAAACGTGCTGGTTGACGTCTAGTGGTAAAAACTTGTACATGAAAACTCGTACTGGCCACACTGTATAACTTGACTTGTACATCACAAAAAAATTATGTTATTGGTTGTTCTGAGGAATGCTGTTACATTTCTGTTAGATGTTTATAGGGCGATACTGTCCAACTACTTCTGTTCATGGTATCGTACCCCATATCACTGGAGCCACCACTTCTGTTACTGTTGTTTTGGGTCATCCCTTCTATTACAGGCCACACAGGCCATCACTTCTGTTGGATGACTCTTTTGGCTTCTACTTCTGTTGGTGTATGTGTGGGGATTGTATGAAAGAGATAGTGCTACTGTCTCTCGCAGCTGACAAGGTTGACGTCAGCAATGTCGGGCTTACTGTTAGTGGCCGACAGGTGTGTAAATATAATGGGCTAATGTCGTGAGTTCTTTTGGTTCTCTTGGTTCGTGAGTTCACGTTGAAGACCCAGATAATAAGTAAAAAATGTTCCTTTGTATGGTTATTCTCAGATTTATATGGAAGCCGCTGGTAGATTTTGGGTTTGACCCAATACTGTGTAAAGGAGAAAAAAATACATATACTTAACCATAATATAGTATTCTATATCCTATCCTTAACCCGCGTGAAATATAATATATTCATACACTCAATTATTTAACTATGAATAGAACCACACGTGTATCTCATATTGAATCGTTTAATAAAATTCTCCGTAAAATAAGCGCTAGTCATTTATATTTTTAATCATCATGAATTAGAAATAAATATATATTTCGTCAGTACTCATAATGAATAGTGCATTTACTAGACGATTAAAATAACTCTTACTGGTTAATATCAGTTAGTTAGATTTACGCTACAGCCGGAAAAATTTAGCTATAGATTATATTAATTCGCTAGTCACTTTGCACAAAAATCCTAGTGAAATAAAAATAACGCTCTTAACAATTAACTCACTCTACACAGAAAAATCTTAGTGAAATAAATAATTACCGCGAACACAGAATTAGAACTACTCCAAATCGAAAATACTAAGACATCCACTATAACAATGGTCTAGAAAATCGAAGCTAGTTGTTCTCTGAAATTCTGTCGGTACTGGATAAATTGAGTTTAAAGGCAGATATATACATATATATTAAATTTGCAGAACTTCGCTCAGACTTGTTACTCTTAACGCCTTAGCTCAGATTTCGGGCTTTTCCTCGGTCGATCTGCGAATCAGAGGGAAAATTCACGCTTTTACCGCTTGCAGACTCTGGCAATCGAGCGAAGCCCGTACTTTGATCTGGCGATTCTCACCGCGTTTAATTACCATCCAAACGAACGAATTCAGGGGAGAGTAACTGTGATTATCTGCCATTGGTTCCAAATTATCTACTCCTTCTACTCAAATTATTTCCCCTGATAACTGTCTAACGAAAAATACGTTACAACAACATTAGTGTATCTTCCCCTGAGCCAAAATTACGACTCTTCTGAAATAGTCGCCCCTTTCTACGCGCTCCGTCTCTCCCTGTTTGATCCTATTACGACGATTTCCAATCGCTGGCTTTATAATTGCAGGTAACCGGCTCAACGTTAGCTAAATAGGTGTGTTTGTAAACATTCCTAAGGAAAAAGAGAACGGAAAATAACATAGGCGTGCTAAATTAGAAAAAGAGACAGATCTCTGAGTGTAGGAGGGTCTTATGTTAACAAACCGTGCATAGGTGAAAGCCAGGTGAAAGAAAAATGTAGAAAATAAAATAGATATATGAAAGCTAATATCATAATATGTCACATAGTAGTATAGCTAGTAGTAGAAGAAGTACTATTAGTTGAAGTAGAAGTAGTGGTAGTAGTAGTAGAAGTAGTGGTAGTAGTAGTAGAAGATGAACTCTAATTAGTGGTAGTAGTAGTAGAAGTGGAAGTAAAAGTATTTGTTGCAGTAGTAGAAGTAGTGGTATTAGTAGTAGACGTAGAAGAGGTACTGCCATCAATGGTACCTATACCTTGTAGCGGTATGGCAGATTGCGTACCCTGACAATCCCCAGAGCTATGCCAGTGGGAGTTTTACTCCTGGTAGGTTCAACCAAGCTGGACTGGTCTGTGTGTGTAGGGGTCAGACAAAAGCTGGTACCCTGGTCCTCCAGGTTGGGGATTTTAGCATAGGGCTGACACCCCTGTCTATGTAAAAAAAATCGCACGTTACGGAAACATCAATAAATGGAAAAACTTTGCTGCGGGATGGACATTCGGAGTCTGTGGCTCGTATGACTGTCAGTGGTGAAAGCCGAAAGGAAGCCACTGACATGAAAACGGATGTCCTGACCGCAAAACAGGATACAAGAATAGGTTTTTGGAATGTCAGGACAATGTACGAGACAGGTAAACTAAGACAGGTCACGGCAGAAATGAGAAACTATAGGTTACACATTCTAGGGATAAGCGAGAGCAGATGGACAGGGGCAGGAAAAGTTAAAACAGCAACAGGAGAAACAGTACTTTACTCTGGAAGAGAGGATGGACAGCACAATGAAGGCGTAGCCATTATTCTACAGAAAGGAATAGAAAGGACATTACTGGAATGGAAACCCATCAACAACAGACTGATAAGATTAAGATTGAGAGGGAGATTCACCAACACTACAATAATACAATGCTACGCACCAACGAATGATAGCGATGAGGTCAAGGATAAATTATATCAACAACTGCAGAAAGAAATGGAAGATACACCTAGATATGATCTTGTTATAGTAATGGGAGACCTCAATGCGAAAGTTGGTACACACAATACATATAATGAAAGAACAATGGGGAAATGCGGCAGCGGAACAGCAAATCAAAATGGGGATAAACTAATAAGTTTCTGTAGCATTAACAACCTGGTCATTGGAGGAACACTCTTCCCACATAAAGAAATTCACAAATTAACATGGGAATCACCAAATGGTCGGGACAGAAACCGGATAGACCACATCATGGTTAACGGTAGATGGAGACATGCATTACAAGATGTGAAGGTAAAAAGAGGTGCAGATGTGGGAAGTGATCACCATTTAGTAGTAGCAAAACTGAAAGTAAAACTAAGAAGGGCTGCACCAACTGTAACTACACAGAAAAGGTTTGACATCAGCAAATTGAAGGACTCCCTTACCAGAAAAGCTTTTGCGGCCGACATAAAGAAACGATATCAATTTGCCAAAAGTCAGGAAAAGACATTGACTGATGATATAGACCAGAATTTCAACACCATTTCAACAATATAAAAAGAAAGCAGCACATCATGCTTGGGATTCCAGGAAAGGAAGAAGCAAGACTGGATAACACCAGAAACATTAAACACCATAACGATGAGAAAGGAAATGAAAAGAAAGAAAACAGAAGCGAAGTCCCCCAGGTTAAAGCAACTTTATAGCGAACAGTACAGTCAGCTGGACAAGGAAGTCAAATGCCAAACCCGAGCCAACAAAAGGAATTTCCTAGATGATCTTGCAAGACAGGCAGAGGAGGCAGCACTGAGAAATGAACAAAGCACAGTATACAAAATAACTAAATTCATCAGCGGAAAACGAGGTGCAAACAATATTACATTAGTAAGAGATAAGCAAGGTAATCTCATCACGACAGCAGAGGGACAGGAAACAAGATGGGCAGAGCACTTCAGAGAAACTCTGAACAAGGAACCACCAGAGACACAACTGAATGTTTCTGAAGCTGAAAACGATCTAGATGTGAATACAGACATTCCACGAAAAGAAGAAATCATCACAGCAATCGAAGGGTTAAAGAACGGCAAAGCTCCGGGCCATGATAACTTAAATGCAGAGCTATTTAAGACAGACCCTGAGCTAGCAGCAGAACTATTAGAACCACTATTTGCACAAGTCTGGAAAACGGGGACAACACCATCAGAGTGGAACAAAGGAATAATTGTCAAATTGCCCAAGAAGGGAGATCTGGCAGACTGCAATAATTGGAGAGGAATCACTCTTCTCTCAGTTCCCAGCAAAATACTAGGCAGGATAATTATACAGAGAATTTCAAAGGCAGTAGACCACAAACTGAGGAAGGAACAAGCAGGATTTAGAAAGAATAGAAGATGTGTAGATCATATATTCACTCTCAGGAACATTATAGAGCAGTGCTCAGAATGGCAAAGACAGCTGTACATTAATTTCGTTGATTTTGAAAAGGCTTTTGACAGCATACATAGGGACAGTTTATGGAAAATGCTGAGGGCTTATGGAATTCCAAGCTGCATAGTGTCAATCATAAAAAGCCTCTATGCCAACTTTACGTGTAGTGTTGGGCAGAGCAACCTAACCTTTGAGGTGAAGACAGGATTACGACAGGGATGCCCCTTGTCAACCACTCTATTTTTAACAGTCATAGACTGGGTGATGCGCCAGACAACAGAGGGCAGTCCAAGAGGAATAAGATGGACAACATTTTCTACATTGGAAGATCTGGAATATGCAGATGACATTGCACTACTAGCCCATTCACATCAACACATCCTGGAAAAAACGGATAGACTTAACAAGTTTAGCCAGCATTTGGGCTTGAACATCAATTTAAAGAAGTCCGAGGTCATGACGCTCAATGTGAGCAACCCTGAGCCCATATCAGTATGGAATCAGCAATTGGTACAGACAGATACCTTCACATACCTAGGAAGCATAGTAACACCAGACGGCGGGGCAGGCAAAGACATCAACATCAGAATGAATAAGGCAAGAACGGCCTTCTTTAGCCTAAACAACATCTGGAAGTCCTCCCAGTACAGCACAAGCACAAAATTAAGATTATATCAGAGCTGTGTGCTTTCTGTGCTTCTGTATGGTGCGGAATGCTGGAGAGTTACAGAGAAGGAAATGTCGAAATTGTCCTCCTTTCACACAACATGCCTAAGAAAAATTCACCGAATCTTTTGGCCGAATACCATCACTAACCAAGATCTGCTTACTCGTAGTAAGCAAGAGGACATGCACACCATCATAGCTGGCAGACGCTGGAGCTGGGTTGGTCATGTCCTCAGAAGAGACCCCGATGCCATCACAAGAACAGCTATGCTTTGGACCCCTGAAGGAAAACGAAAGAGAGGCCGACCAAAAACAACCTGGCGGAGGACTGTGGAGGCTGAGATGCAAAGAATGAACCAGAGTCGGGGCACTGTACGAAGGATGGCCACCGACCGAGCAAAGTGGAATCAATTTGTTGTTGCCCTACAAGACGCCACTAGGCGTGATGGCCACTGACTGCTTTGACGGTCGGCGGCTAAGGATCAAAGAAGAAGAAGTAGAAGAGGTAGAAGTAGTAGTAATAGAAGTAGAAGTAGTGGTGGTAGAATAAGAAGTAGAACTAGTGGTTGTAGTAGTAGACGTAGTGGTAGTAGAGTAGTAGAAATAGATGTAGAAGCAGTGTTAGTAGAAGTAGAAATAGAAGTAGTGGTAGTAGAAGTAGACGTAGAAGAAGTGGTGGTAGTAGTAGTAGAAGTAGAAGTAGTGGTAGAAGTAGTAATAGTAGTGGTATAAGTAGTAGTGGTAGTAGTAGAAGTAAAAGTAGAAGTAGTGGTAAAAGTAGTTCAGACATCAGTTTTTATAACATTGCCCACAAAACCAAATGCAACAGAATGTTCAGACTTCAGAACAATCAGCCTGATGAGTCATGCAATTAAGATACTGCTCAAAATCATACAGGAGAGAATAAAAAGTAAGGTAGACAGCGAAATCCAAGAAGAACAGTTTGATTTTAGACGGAACAGTGGAACAAGAGAGGCAATATTTTGCCTAAGAATATTAGCAGAAAAATATACAGAGGTCCAAAAATGTATGTACGAGTACATGTGCTTCATTGACTATAAGAAGGCTTTTGACAGAGTCCATCATGAGAAAATAATTGAATGCCTTGAAGACATATGTATTGATGGCAAAGATATAAGAATACTCAGTAATCTTTATTGGGAGCAAACTGCCACAGTAAGATCTGGAAGGAATTATTCATCATACATAGACATAAAAAGAGGTGTCAGACAAGGTTGTGTGCTGTCGCCCTGCCTATTTAATTTATACACCGAAAAAATTTTCAAACAGATACAGGAAATACCAGGACTGAACATTAGTGGGAGGTCAATAAACAACCTTAGATATGCAGATGATACCGTGTTGTTAGCTGAAAGCGAACAGGAATTACAAGAACTAGTGAAGCAAGTGAACAGTATAAGTCATGAATATGGACTCGACATTAATATTGAGAAAACAAAAACTATGATAATTAGCAAAACAAACGATAAACCCACATTAAAGTTAAGCGTAAATGGGAAAATCCTGGAACAAGTCAAAAGCTACGTATATCTTGGTCATATAATAACAGAAGATGGCAGATGTGAAACAGAAATCAAGAAGAGAATAGGAATGGCCAGAGTTACATTCAACAACATGAAACATATACTGACATCTAAACAGTTATCTCATAAATTAAAACTGAGAATCATAAAGTGTTATATATATATTCTGCATTTCTGTATGGTGCTGAAACATGGACGATGAATAAGCATTTGGAAGAAAGAATTGAGGCTCTTGAAATGTGGATATATAGAAGAATGGGGCGTATCTCATGGAAAGAGATGAAAACAAATAAAAAGGTCCTAGAAAATCTAGGTATGAAAAGAGAACTAATGAGGGAAATCAAGGTTCGGCAGCTAAAATACTTTGGCCACATAAAAAGGCATAACACCTTACAGAAGACCATAACAGAGGGGAGAGCTGAAGGCAAACGTGCAAGGGGAAGACAGCGCTATAAGTGGGAAGATAACATCAAGAGATGGACATGAAAGAGTCTATCAGAGTGCACCACCAAGACAAGAGACAGAAGACGTTGGAGATCCATTACAGCCAACCTTCGTTGTGGAGATGGCAACTGATGATGATGATTAGTAGTTGAAGTAAAAGTAGTAGTAGTAGAAGTAGTGGTAGTAGTAGTGGAAGAAGACGTAATAGTAATAGAAGTTGTAGTATTAATAGTAGTGGTTGTAGTTGCAGATGTAGTATTAGTGGTAGTAGTAGTAGAAGTAGAAGTAGTGGTAGTAGTAGATGTAGTGGTAGGTGTAGTAGAAGTAGTTGTCGTAGTAGATATAGCGGCAGTTGTAGTAGTAGAAGTAGACGTAGTGGTAGTAGTAGTGGAAGAAGAAGTAGTAGTTGTTGTAGTAGGAGAAGTTGAACTAGTGGTAGTAATAATAGAGGTAGTAGTAATAGTATTAGTAGAAGTAGTTGTAGTAATAGTAGTGGAAGAAGAAGTAGTGGTAGTAATAATAGTGGTAGTTATAGTAGAAGTAGAAGTAGTGGTAGTAATAGAAGTAGTTGTAGCAGTAGAAATAGTAGAAGTAGAGTAGTAGATGTACTAGTAGTAGTAGTAGTAGCAGTAGCGGTAGCGGTAGCGGTAGCGGTAGCAGTAGCAGTAGTAGTAGTAGAAACGTCATTTAATTTGTCCCGACGACCCAGATTATTTTCCAGTCTGAACTGACATCGTGACAGCATAGTCCAACTTGTATTAAAGATAACTGAATCATTCTAATTTCTACACGACCATCTGGAAGGTTCATGATAGTAGATTTACTATCATATACAAGAAATCAATTTTCCACAGTCAGCCATCCAAACTGTTACAATGACTTTGCATAAATTTTCACCGATAAATTTTTTCCCTCCTTGCTTTGAAACAACACCTGTGTAAGGTAAATACAGGTGTATTAACTTCACACGTAAAACCTCCGTGTACTTAGATGTAAAGAAATAACCTTGATGATAAATTGTAATGCATGTTAATCTACACTTTTTAAACACAGAATTGCAATAAAATAACAGAACGTAAGCCTCACGTTTTGATCGTTATTATCTTCGAACTCTAAGACACAATCTAAATCACGCTTACGGACACTAGTGACCCGGTTCAAGTTACTGACATCACATGTTTGTTTTTTGTTTTCATTCGAATTATTTTGCGTGCGTTTCTAATTTCATAATGGATCCACGAGCTCTAGTCATTTCCCAGTTCATATCAATTTTGATGCTCACTCTCATTCTCTTCTGTTTTAGTTCGTTTTTCCCCGATGAAGGTATTTTTGTGACATCCACAGTGAACACGGTTTCTTAACTTGTGAACAAGGTTTCTTAACTTGTGAACAAGGTTTCTTAACTTGTGGTTCATGAACTCCTTGGGGATTCCATGAATGGATTCTAGGGGAGCCATGTACATAACCTAAAATTTAAAATGTAAATTTCTTAATTATGATTTTATGTTCATTGTTTTCTTAGAAAGGCTCCATATCCATTGCACAATCAAAGTGGTCGATAACCTTCATTGCACGATAACAGAGGTCCATAACCTTCATTGCACAATAAAAGGGGTCCTTAACCTTCATTGCACAATCAAATGGGTCCATAACCTTCATTGCACAATCAAAGGGGTCTATAACCTTCATTGCACAATCAAATTGGTTCGTAACTTTCATTCCACAATCAAATGGGTCTATTGCCTTCAGAGCACAATCAAATGGGTCTATTGCCTTCAGAGCACAATCAAATGGGTCTATTGCCTTCAGAGCACAATCAAATGGATCCATAGCCTTCATTGCACAATCAATGGGGTCCTAACCTTCAATGAACATTTAAAGGGGTCCGTAACCTGCATTTGTTGATTCATCCATTGCAGTGTCATTATCCAGCAGGCGATCATTAACAGCCCTCATTATCTTTCCCTTATCTATGTCCAGTGTGCTCTCGAGGCCAGTCTGTCAGCTCTCTCATTGACACGTACCCCTGCATGACCAGGGCAGTAGATTCACACCAGTTCTTGAAGACTTAAGGATTCTATTGATGTTTTCCATTCCTGCCGCAGCATCCGTTCCGAATTTTCCGAAGCATGGCTTGAGAGTCTGACAATATAACTGCCCTGGTTGATGTAGTTTCAGACTGCCCCCTCAGTGCTGCAGTAATTGCCTCTACTCCCATTCTCATGCTGGAGGTTGTTGTCATGTAGGCTCCACTCTGTTCAGCAATGACCCTGCCCTTTATTCTCGCAGAGAAGCCCAATCCTGATTTCTCACCACGCACTACAGACCTTTTAGTGTACATAATGGCTTCATCATTCCCAGCATGATCACTTATAAGCTGATTAATCCCCAGCTCTGCTTTTCCATTGCCCCAAGATCTGCACTCTCTGCCAAGGCTAATGATGACCTGCTGGTAGTTTATCCTGTTCTCCACTGACTTACTACACTCTTCCTTTTGGATACATTTTACACCCTGGTCACCTGACCAATCGCAGCATCTGCCTCTGCCATCCATGACATCCCCCTCTTGATTCTTGCTCCTTTGATGTCAGCTACATTCTCATGTAAGGGGTGTCATTTTATCGGTGGTTACCCGCATATGTGCTTTTGCCTGAGCCATCGCATACCTGGATCTAATCGACAGCAATCCGAGCATGTATCTCATTGTCACAATGGGGGTATCAAGCGTACAGCCAAAAATTAGTCGCATCCCTTCATTTTGAATGCGTTCCAGTTGTTCACATTGTGACACCGACAGCGTGAGTATTCCTAGCCCGTACTCGACTACTGAAATCACGAGCTGATGATACAGGAGAAACAATAGTCTCTGTTCCAAACTCAGCAGCCATTGTTTTTAAGGCTGCCAGTCCTCGCCTGCACTTCTGTATGATCAGTTGACATGATACTTGAGCGATAGCCCATGATCAAACGTTACTCCCAGATACTTCAGCCTGTCTTGCCATTCAATGTTCTGCCCATTGAAAGTGATGTCTGGAAGGTCTACTTTCACTATGGAGTTGTTCAAAGAGCACCACATCACACAGGCCTTGTTGGGATTGACCTTTGATCCGCTTTCCTCACACCATTTAGAAACAGCCTGTAGTGTCTCTTGTATGTCTTGTACCATTTCCTGTCTGTCTGAGCCAGTTCTGTACATGAGTATGTCATCTGCGAAAGTTAATGTTCGTCCCAGTCCTATTGGTTGAAAGGTTGCTACTTTTGCTGTGTAGATGTTAAATAGCACTGGTGATAGTGGAGAACCCTACGGTAGTCCCGGGTAAATGCGCATTGGTTCTGATGTCCAAGTTCTCAAGTGAAATGCAACTGATCTCTCCATTAAGGCAGCTGCAATTTCCCTTGTTATTTAAGGGTTTACACCACATGCCATTATAGTCTATTAGGGTTACAAAGTCTACACTGTTATAAGCATCCTCTAGGTCAAGTGCAACACCCTGGAATCCCTCATACACATCGTACGCAAACGTTTCAGCATTACCCCATGTTGTTTTCATAGGCCTATAGCTACCCAGGGTATCAGGAAGGATGTGTGCATGTTCGAGGTAGCTCATTACTTGTCTTGCAACTGTCTTTTCAAGTAATTTACCATAGCCATTCTGTAGTGTGATAATTCGACAGCTATTGGGCAGTGTGAGGGTCTTTGCCATGTTTAGGAAGTGGCCAAAGGTAACTGTGTTGCCAGTCTTCCGGCACCTCAGCATTCTGCATGACGGTATTGAAATCGCTCACCATATTTATAATGGCTGTGTCTTCGAGCTGTTTAATATGACCATCAGACCCGGAGCAGTGCGTCTGCTGGTTTTCAATGTATACACCACGTCCTCTTCAGAAATGAGATCAATGTAAAGCTGGTGCTTTAGGGCATTTTCCGGCACACTGTCCTTTATTTTCAGGCGGGCACTTTTGTCACATTTATCCGTTTGCTCCACATATCGATTGGATAATGCTCTTCCCTTCTCTTTGTCTGTCTTCAGGCTTAGTCCTGTAGAGCATTTGGTATTAGGGATGGCTTGACTTGCATTTTTCCTGTTCATTCTTCAATGTAAGGACCAGAATTTCTGTAGGGTTTTTTCCGTGCCTACCTCTGTCACAAAGTCCTCCCACACTTTATCCTTGGCCTCCCTTGCCAAGCTCTTGAATCTATTAACGGCTTTTGCTTGTTCTCCGTCATCTCTTCAACTTCTCCCTCATTCATCATTCTTCTGTTTCGTGCTTTACGCTCTTTGTTGCTCTTTCTTTTTCTATCCATGCTTCATCCACTGTCTAATTCCACCACGGAGGTTGGGTGAAAGATGTTCTCGCTGTCTTTTGTTTGGCATTTTGACGCAATGTGTGTAAAGGGTTGTTACAGTCGAGTAGGCCTGTAGGAGGCTTGAAGGTCTGTTTAGGTTTCCTGTGTCTAGTGGTCCTCCCCTTTGCAATGAGTATAACTTTCCTGTGCACCTAATACATCCCAACGTGCCATGGTGGTGGCAGCACTAGAGATGAATGTCATATCTATGACTTACTTACTTACTTACTTAGTCGTTCCCCTTCTACCGTGAGGTGTAGAGGTTTGGAACAGAGAGCGCCAGACTATCCTATCGGCTGTCTTCCTCCTGGCCTGGTTCCATTCTAGTCCTCGGTCCTTCAAAGGTTGTCTAATGTTGTCCTCCCAGCGGACTCTGGGCCGTCCTGGAGTCTGGATCCCTGGCTCTTTGTTTCAAATGCTTGTCGTGGTAGCCGATCTTCTCCCATTCTGCAGACATGGCCAAACCATCTTAGTTGGCACTGTTCTACTTGGGTCTGCAGGGGGTGGGATTTTATGCCTTGACGTATCGTCTGGTTGCGGACCATGTCTCTTCTTGTTACTTCAACCACCGTCCTCAGATACCTCATTTCTGAGGTTTGGAACTGGCTTTGTGGGTTGTAGTTGTAGTGAAATTGACAGAGATACAACGGTAAAATACCTCCAAAGATAACATTTAAGGATAAAAACATAATGCGTAGGCTGCGAATAGTACATGATCGCCTAGACCGCGGGTCATCATCCTCCATAATAATTGACTTGCTAGACAGGAGGGGAACGGCGGATCAAAAAGGAAAAAAATATGACTGGAAAGATTGCGTGAGACTAGAAAGGCTAAGGAGACGCAATTGGGGGGGAAACGGAGAAAAGTCACGTTTCCCAAGTTGACATAAAAAGTAAGCAACTCGACAGAAGGGACCATAGATATGTTACGCCACAGTCATTTATTGGACGCTTTTGCAATACCAAGCCCTTGATTTGAATTCAGCGGCTAAACGCAGATGTTCGAAATATTACAAAATTTAAAAAGTACTTTTTTCTTAATATTAATGTTAGGAATATAAAAATTAGCTGGCCGGATGGCCCATTCTGAGCAGTGAACAAATATGTTCTTAATTTTACAGACGGATAGATAATATTGAAGATAATGACAAAAGACAGTGTTGTTCACATCATCGACAGACTGTATTGAACCTAAAAGTGTCGCTAATTGCACAAAAAAACACGACCTCGAGACGCAGGTGTTCAAATCTACTTAGTATGGAAGAGACGGGATATTGTGGTGGCTGTGTCTAAATATAACTTTTAACGACAAAATTTTGGAGGGGAGAGAAAGGTTGGTTCAAAAATCGAGTACATTTTTGTAGAAACACAAGTAGAGACGGACAGACTAACAGATAACCATCCATACTTGACTGAAGCATGACTGAAATGACTTTAGGGTAGGAAATTTGAATTTAAAATAAACCTAGGCAGTGATTGGCCACAGACAATCATATTATTAGCGCTCAGAGCGCATTTGGGGCCATTCTTCAATAGTTGTTCAGTGATAGACACAGATTTTTAAAGTGTGGTGATTTCCATATGAAAGAAAGTGAAATAAATTTAGGGACGCCATACTATAGCCAGCAGCTCAGCTGAGTTTTGCTAGCAATTCTGTGTTATTTATTCATAATCTGGTAAGATTGAAATTATTTCCTTATATATTTTGAATATTGTTTCATGTTCGAGTGATTTGATACTGCCATATCGAAATCTAGCCTTACAAACAAGTAGGGATTTGCTCTAGACCCCCCGCCCTAGTCAGGGTCTAGGGACCAACAATGTACATAAACTCCAGCAAGGGTTAGGCAAGACAGATCAAGTGTTGAGAATAATGAAACATATTACCTATCCTCTTTTAGGGCAGAAAACTAATAAATATTTTTCAGAATCTATAGTCTGGGAGGATCTATCTGATGTAAAACCACCATGGTAAATGTGCTGTTTGGTCAGAGAGATCTGACCTGTCTGTATGATGTGGTTGTTGTGTCAGTGTTGTGTCCAGACGTGGGTAGAGAATAGATTTTGACACATGGCCCATACTTTGATTGCAGAGCTGTGAGTTTCTGTTGTCAACAAAGCAGTGTCTATTCAGTTGGTGACTTTACTCGAGTGTATCTGTGCAGTACTTGTGACAGAGACCACCATTATTGCCCGCCAGCACGGAGAGGTGGGACCACCTGATTTCAGCACCAGAGCTACAACTACAAGATGAGTGAGCCTCTGGTCTGCTGGACATTCACCAACGCTGTGTAGTTACTAATACCCCCATAAAAATTCCCACCATTTTCTGGACACTGTGTAGTCAATATAGACAGGTGTGATGAGGCCACCCCAACAGCACAAACATTAACTATCCTCCCAAGTAGATGACTACTAGAACATTTTAATAAAACTAACTAGTATAGTACATATATATGTACACTATTGCATTTATGATATAATATTCCATGCATTTCTTTCATAATCTCTAAATCCTTTTAAGTTCTGGTCAACCTAAAAAATTGATACAGAACAAAATAAATGTAATATAATTCTATCAAAAAATTTTACACACGTGAGTTAGTTCAGTGTATTTTAACATTTATTAATATTATTAGTCTTGTTAAATATCTGTGGGTATATCTATAACCTATTATACCACACTACATATCATAACCCTAGACACTTTACGTAGCCACATTCATTAAAAAAAAATTAAGTGTGAGGTCGTAGTGGTAGCAAGAAAGGCCTTCTGACAATTCACAACTACATTTTATCTCAGGAGCCTTCACAGCTGGCCTCATACAATTACATTTAGTAATATCACCATCATACAATACCATCAAACACCACTACAGATATTGGGGTCTTGTCCAGGGATAATTAGCCCAACAGTAATATTAGGATCTCCTGGTGGGAGAAATAAAATTAGGGGAAAAAATTGTGAAATTCCCTTTAAAATTAAAAGTGTCCCTGTAGATAAAAGTTGGTGAATCTTCACAGCCAGTAATAATTAATTAGTTAACTGGTTAGTTAGAATTAGTTAGACTATAGTCATAAGAAGTACTTAGTGTATTTACTGGTTAGAGATTTAGCTTGTATATTATTATATTGTCTAAAAAGTATGGCGGAGCTGGCAAAATTTAGATCAGCTGCTGTGCTCACCGCGAAGGAGATGGGAATGGATGGTCAAATTTTAATTCAATACGTAACGGCTGAATGTGATAAATATATTGAACGGGAAGAAAGGAGATTAGAAAAAGAGGCTGAAAGAAAATCAGAATCTGAAAGGTTAGCTGAAGAGAAGAGGTTACAAATTGAGGCTGAGACTAAGAGGCTGCAGATTGAGGCAGAAGAAAAACGACAGCAAAGGGAGGCAGAAGAAAAAAGGTTGACTGCCGAAAGGGAGGCAGAAGATAGAAGGTTGCAGAGGGAGCACGAATTACGACTAAGGGAGCTGGAATTACAAGGCCAGGCTCCTGAAAATGGTGCCAGCCCTTTTGCCTCAGATGCTACGCCCAGCCTGGGAGCCTCAAACTCCGCTATGGGGTTTCATTTAGACCATTTTGTTGAAAAAGACGATGACATAGAGGGGTACCTAGGACGTTTTGAGTTATTAGCTACTACATATGGGTTAGAGAGAGAGAGGTGGAGTTTAAAGCTATCACAAGGATTGAGAGGTACTTCTTATGAAGTATTTGCTAAAATGAACAGGGAAGACCAAGACAATTATGACATGTTAAAGCAGGCTTTGTTATTAAGGTACGAGAAGAATGGTGAATTTTATCGTAAGAAATTTAGAAATGCCAAACTGTTGTCTGGGGAGACATACCACCAATTCTCGGCTAGACTAGAAACCTATTTGGAGAAATGGACGGCTCTGGGGAAGACCCAAGATCTTAAAGAAATGATCATGATTGAGCGATTGAGAGAGTCCATGGCTCCAGACATGAGAAAATTTCTCATGGAACAAGGTGCAGAGAAGTTGGGGGAAATTTTAAATGTTGCTGAGAGGTATCAGGCAGCCCAGGCAGAGGTAAGTGGTGCTAAGAAGAAGCACATAGACAATTTTAAAGCTCCACAGCAATTTAATAAATTTGATAATAGAGAGCAGGGAAATAAAGGTAGGACAAACTTTGAGCGGCCAAGAAATGACTATCGCGACAGAAACTCACAGTTCAATGACCAAAAGTTCAATGAAAGAAAACCGTTGAACCAAGGAAAAAGATGGTGTAAATGGTGCAAGAAGGATAACCATAACACCGAATTTTGTAGAAGGAAACCTTCAAACATTGCTGCAATGAAGTCGGGGACGCAAAGATTAAAGGTTAATCCTAAGGGACAACAGGAACCTTATCACCCCCCAGTTTGTGAGGATGTTATTTGTAATGGGGTCACCATAAGGTGCCTTTATGATACAGGTTTGGATTATGATTCAGTTGTGAAGTCTAGCCTAGTGGACCCAAGTCAGTATACCACAGAAACAGTGGAAATACAAGGGACGACCAAGGACATACCACTCATGACACTTCCCATCGCAAGGATAACGGTGAAAACTCGCTATGTGGAAGGAGAAATCAGAGCAGCAGTGATAGATGAACCAATCTACCCTCTGATATTGGGGTGTAGATACGTCTTCTTGGGGAATCCCGAGAAACCTGTGATCATGGCGACAGTGCAGACCAGGTCACAGAAGAAGGAGGAAGAAGGTGAACCTATAAATGCTCATCCAGAGGAGATGAGGAAGGCGCAGGCTGAGGATAGGACACTCAAGCCATGTTTTAAAAAATTGCCCAAATGCCACACACCTCCGAGCAAGGGGGAATATTTCATGAAGAACAAACTATTATATAGGAAGACAGGAACTAGATCCTTTGGTCACGGACAGTTAGTTCTTCCCAAGATATATAGGGCAAACTTAATAAGGAGCTTACATGTTGGAACAGATGGTGACCATGAGAAAGTCGGTACCATCTGCCAAAAGATTGCTCGAAAATACTATTGGCCCGACGTAAATGTCGATGTTGAAAACTTTGTAGAAGCATGTGGCGCATTTCATGAGGGAACACCCACAAAGGGAAAATATGTGCAGGACCTAGAAACGCCACGGGGCAACTTTAGGCCTGAAAGGAAAACTAATTATACTCGGGTAGACAAAGTGGAATGGGAGCCCCCTTTTCACACCCAGTCTTCACTTGAATGGATTAACATGGCCACTATGCGACGAGTACAAAGAAGAAATTTTACCCAGGATAAGATGACAATCTCTCGGTCAGACTTATATAAACTGGAAGAACAGAAAAGAGAGCGAAGATCTCTCATAAGCAATCTTAAGTGGGGAGAAAAACCCCAGAGAAAAATTGGTAGTGGTCGATTTGTGAGTGATGATTCTAGGAAGAAAAGTCCTCATTATAAAGCTTCTAAGGGACGGGACCAGACGGGTTCCATGAAAAATACGTATGATAAATTAAAGATCCAGATGTAGCCCTATTAAGGACCTGGACAGATGAGAAGGCGGAAGAGACTGTTACCTCATCGTATCAATATGTGAACGAACTGACCACTCGTTTGAAAGCTGGATGGAAACTGGCAAATGATAATTTGAAACAAGCCAGGAAGAAACATGCAGCATATTTTAATAGGAGGCAAAGGACAGGGAACTGGCAGTCGGAGAGAAGGTGCTGCTTCTACTACCCGGAAGCCAGAATAAATTACAAATTGGTTGGCAAGGTCCATATACGGTTCTAGAGAAGGTGTCTAGAACAAACTATAAAATTGACAAAAAGGGGAAGGAGAAAGTTTATCATGTAAACCTGTTAAAGAAGTATCTGGACAGACCACTCCAGGAAAGCACCCCCTTATTGACCTTAGCTATTGCAACCCAGATGCAAAAAGAACCACTCACCTCACATGAATACCCATTACATCCTTGTGAAACAGCAGCACAGGTAAAAGTCAGTAAGCACCTGACTAAAAACCAGAGGGAGAGAGTTCAACAGGTTCTGGAGGAACATACAGATGTATTAACAGATAAACCAGGCCATACAAATTTGCTACAGTATGACATGAAACTGGTAGACTCAAACCCAATCTGTATGAGAGCCTATTCTATTCCGTTCGCGAAGGAGAAGGCATTGAAGGAAGAAATAGATTATTTATTGAAGGAGGGGATTATTTCGCACAGTGAATCATCTTTTAGTTCTAGTGTCGTTTTGTTGAGAAAACCGTCTGGGGAACACAGACTGTGCATAGATTACAGGAAACTGAATGCTGTCACAGAAGGACAAGTGGATCCATTACCAGACACCAAACAGTTATTTGCCAGACTGAACAAGGCAAAATACTTTTCAAAGGTGGATCTGAGTAAAGGCTATTACCAGATCCCAGTGAAGCCTGAAGTGAGACCTTATTTGGCTTTTAGCACTTCGGATGGACATTATGAATTCAATATGCTACCATTCGGACTGAAAAATGCTCCGAGTGTGTTTTCAAGGATGATGCGAAAATTGTTGGATCCCCTGAATAACCCATGTATCACGAATTTCATGGATGATATTCTCGTCGCCACAGAGACATTTGAAGAACACATTGAAGCTCTGGAGATGTTGTTTGATAGACTTCGGGAGGCGAATTTGACTGCTAGGCCAACAAAATGTTGTATTGGATGCAAAGAGTTGGAATTCTTGGGACACACTGTATATCAGGGTAATATGACCCCTGATCCTAAGAACTTGGAAAAACTGCAGAGAGCACCTAGGCCACAAACAAAAAAAGACGTGCGATCATTCGTGTCGTTATGCGGATTTTATCAGAAATACATCAAAAATTTTAACGCTGTATGTGCTCCTCTGACTGATTTGACTCGCAAGGGACTTCCAGATAAAATTATTTGGACTGCACAATGTGAACTAGCGTTCCAAGAGTTAAAGGAAAAACTCACTAGCAAGCCTATTCTCAAACTGCCTGATTTGACACAGGACTTTGTCTTAAGAACCGATGCAAGTAATGTAGGACTAGGAGGGGCTTTGTTGCAAAGATCATCTTCACCTGATGGGGAACTTAAACCAGTCGCTTATGCAAGCCGCAAATTGAATAAGGCGGAACAAGGATACTCCACAAGCGAAAAAGAATGTTTAGCATTAATCTGGGCAATAAAGAAGTTTCAAATCTATCTGTATGGTAGGACTTTTGTGGTGGAGACGGACCATCAGCCTCTCGTGTTCTTGTCTCAGGCTAAGCATGAAAACGCAAGATTGCTGAGGTGGTCTTTGTTGCTTCAACCTTATCAGTTTAGTATCCAATATATCCCAGGCAAATTGAATGTCGGTGCAGATTTCCTCAGTCGGCACCCCTGTGATCAAAATTAGAGTAGTGGCAGACGTGAGGAGTAATTTTACCTATGTGTATCGCTGGTTTTGGAACTTGCCATAGGCATGTTTTCAAGTGGGGAGATGTGTAGTGAAATTGACAGAGATACAACGGTAAAATACCTCCAAAGATAACATTTAAGGATAAAAACATAATGCGTAGGCTGCGAATAGTACATGATCGCCTAGACCGCGGGTCATCATCCTCCATAATAATTGACTTGCTAGACAGGAGGGGAACGGCGGATCAAAAAGGAAAAAAAAATATGACTGGAAAGATTGCGTGAGACTAGAAAGGCTAAGGAGACGCAATTGGGGGGGGGGGGGAGGGGGGGGGGGGGGATCGGGAGAGGGGAGAGGAGGGGGGTGGGGGGGGGGGGGGGGGGGTGGGGGGGGGGGGGGGAGGGGGGGGGGGGGGGAGGAAAAGTCACGTTCACGTCCCAAGTTGACATAAAAAGTAAGCAACTCGACAGAAGGGACCATAGATATGTTACGCCACAGTCATTTATTGGACGCTTTTGCAATACCAAGCCCTTGATTTGAATTCAGCGGCTAAAACGCAGATGTTCGAAATATTACAAAATTTAAAAAGTACTTTTTTCTTAATATTAATGTTAGGAATATAAAAATTAGCTGGCCGGATGGCCCATTCTGAGCAGTGAACAAATATGTTCTTAATTTTACAGACGGATAGATAATATTGAAGATAATGACAAAAGACAGTGTTGTTCACATCATCGACAGACTATATTGAATCTAAAAGTGTCGCTAATTGCACAAAAAAAAACACGACCTCGAGACGCAGGTGTTCAAATCTACTTAGTATGGAAGAGACGGGATATTGTGGTGGCTGTGTCTAAATATAACTTTTAACGACAAAATTTTGGAGGGGAGAGAAAGGTTGGTTCAAAAATCGAGTACATTTTTGTAGAAACACAAGTAGAGACGGACAGACTAACAGATAACCATCCATACTTGACTGAAGCATGACTGAAATGACTTTAGGGTAGGAAATTTGAATTTAAAATAAACCTAGGCAGTGATTGGCCACAGACAATCATATTATTAGCGCTCAGAGCGCATTTGGGGCCATTCTTCAATAGTTGTTCAGTGATAGACACAGATTTTAAAGTGTGGTGATTTCCATATGAAAGAAAGTGAAATAAATTTAGGGACGCCATACTATAGCCAGCAGCTCAGCTGAGTTTTGCTAGCAATTCTGTGTTATTTATTCATAATCTGGTAAGATTGAAATTATTTCCTTATATATTTTGAATATTGTTTCATGTTCGAGTGATTTGATACTGCCATATCGAAATCTAGCCTTACAAACAAGTAGGGATTTGCTCTAGACCCCCCGCCCTAGTCAGGGTCTAGGGACCAACAATGTACATAAACTCCAGCAAGGGTTAGGCAAGACAGATCAAGTGTTGAGAATAATGAAACATATTACCTATCCTCTTTTAGGGCAGAAAACTAATAAATATTTTTCAGAATCTATAGTCTGGGAGGATCTATCTGATGTAAAACCACCATGGTAAATGTGCTGTTTGGTCAGAGAGATCTGACCTGTCTGTATGATGTGGTTGTTGTGTCAGTGTTGTGTCCAGACGTGGGTAGAGAATAGATTTTGACACATGGCCCATACTTTGATTGCAGAGCTGTGAGTTTCTGTTGTCAACAAAGCAGTGTCTATTCAGTTGGTGACTTTACTCGAGTGTATCTGTGCAGTACTTGTGACAGAGACCACCATTATTGCCCGCCAGCACGGAGAGGTGGGACCACCTGATTTCAGCACCAGAGCTACAACTACAAGATGAGTGAGCCTCTGGTCTGCTGGACATTCACCAACGCTTTGTAGTTACTAATACCCCCATAAAAATTCCCACCATTTTCTGGACACTGTGTAGTCAATATAGACAGGTGTGATGAGGCCACCCCAACAGCACAAACATTAACTATCCTCCCAAGTAGATGACTACTAGAACATTTTAATAAAACTAACTAGTATAGTACATATATATGTACACTATTGCATTTATGATATAATATTCCATGCATTTCTTTCATAATCTCTAAATCCTTTTAAGTTCTGGTCAACCTAAAAAATTGATACAGAACAAAATAAATGTAATATAATTCTATCAAAAAATTTTACACACGTGAGTTAGTTCAGTGTATTTTAACATTTATTAATATTATTAGTCTTGTTAAATATCTGTGGGTATATCTATAACCTATTATACCACACTACATATCATAACCCTAGACACTTTACGTAGCCACATTCATTAAAAAAAATTAAGTGTGAGGTCGTAGTGGTAGCAAGAAAGGCCTTCTGACAATTCACAACTACATTTTATCTCAGGAGCCTTCACAGCTGGCCTCATACAATTACATTTAGTAATATCACCATCATACAATACCATCAAACACCACTACAGTAGTCATTGCCCATGACTCGCATCCATGTGTCAAGACTGGGACATAGGTAGAGCGGTATACAGCCATCTTCGTTTTCTTAACAACCTCTTTCTTGCTGAGGAATCCTCGATTTATGGCCTGAAAAAGTCTCCCAGCTGCTGCTTTTCGAGTGGCCGACTCTTCTTTGATGCCTCCCTTTCGGTCTATAATAGCTCCGAGATATTTAAAGTGGTCGACCTGCTCCAGGACCTGTTCTCCCAGCTTAATCTGATGTCTTTTTTCCTCTCGTGATATCACCATGGATTTTGTTTTTTTAAGCTGTTTTTGACCATCCCTCTCTTCTCCAACTCCTCCTTCCAGACTTGCAGGTTGGATTGGAGATGTGTCTCTGATTTAGCAATAAGGGCAACATCATCAGCAAATGCCAGCTCTGAAACACAGACCTGTCTCATCTTCCAGTACCCCACTGAATACTTAGCCTGTCCTCTCCTTACATGCCTTGATGACATCGTCCATGAGGAGTATGAAAAGATAAGGTGACAGGATATCACCTAGTCTTAATTAAACCAGTGGTGGTCCTGAACTCTTCTGACTTATGGTTTGCTGTCCTCACATAATTTCTGCAAGACTTGTAGAAGCTCTGTATAGCATAAATCAGAGGTGCTGGAATGTTCTTCCTTGCCAAACAGTCCCAAAGTTTGCTCCAGGGGACCCTGTCAAATGCCTTTTCCAGATCTATGAAACAAAGATGGATCTCACTCTTATACTCAAGGGCCTTTTCACTCAGCTTTCTGAGTGTGAAGATTAGGTCTTGAGTACTTCGGTTTGCTCGGAATCCGCACTGAATCTCATCCAATTGTGGCTCAACTAGGCTTTAGAGTCTCTGCTCTAGGATTCTAGAGTAGATTTTACCAGAAACACTGAGAAGGGATATGCCTCTGTGGTTTCGACATTGTCAATTTTCACCTTTTTGAAAATCGGTGTTATGATGGCAATCTCCCAATCCTTTGGTATGGTCTTGTTGCACAACGCTGCATGTAGGACCCTTAAGAGTAATAGGTCACCTGATGCTACCATGTACGTAACCATTTCTGGTGTTACACCATCATGCCCTGCTGCTTTGCCCATCTTGATTTTCTCCAGTGGTGCCTTCAGTTCTTCCATCTTTATGTCATCTTCATCATGATTGGTTTCCTCTCCTGTACTAGTGGTTATCATTTCTGATGCTTGACCTTGCTCACCATCAAGGAGTTCTGAGAAATATTCTTTCCATCTTTCCATTACTTCCTTCGGTGCAGTAAGCAATTTGCCTTGCTTGTCCTTTATAAATTTGAGAGGGCCATGTTTTTCCTTGCTCATGTTTTTTAGGGTCTTATAGAACAATTTGTGGTTTTCTTGTGCATCTTTTTCTAGCTTTTCTCCAAATTCTTCCCAGGACTTCTGTTTTGCTGCTAGCACCTTGTTCTTTGCTTCTGTTATAAGTATCACATATTCTCTATATTTCTCTATTTGTCCTGCTGTGTTTTTAGCTCCTAAGTATTGTTTCCATGCCATTTTCTTATCTCTTATTTTCTCTTTGACTTCCTCTGTCCACCAAAGTGTCCTCTTTCTCTTGTTCCCAAGTCGGACTTCACCATATGCTTCTGCAGCAGCTGTCTTTATGATGTCCTTGAATATAAGCCGGAGGGTTTCTTGCGTGAACTCCGCCTAGGCCGGTCTTAAGCCCGGCTGAAAAAGGAGGAGGGCGGCCTGCATGGAGGCCGTAAGGAGGCAGCCCCTCCACCACGCAAAGGCATAACAGGCCAATCACCTGTTCGCTTTAAACTATGATTACGAGTAATATACGAGAGAAAAACCGGACTGATTCTAAAGGCGGCGAACTGGAACGGACTACGACTTATGGAACTTGGAACACAAGAAGTATAAATGGGAAAGAAGAGGAGTCTCTTTTTATTGTAATCAGCCAGACTCTAGCATCCCGGACATATTTGAATGAGCTCCTCCTAACAATGGCATAGTCGATCACTGACTTCTCATTCTTTGATGGTTCACATCTAGTGTAAGTATTGTATGCGATTATGTTGGAACTTTGTGTTTGTAATGATCAGATTCTGCTCGGGACCTAAGACGCATCAACAGTGAGGAATGCAGTTAGCGACCCATAGCTAGACCGCTTGCGTCAGGGTCAGCGAACCAGAGCTGACCAAGACCCTACTCCACCTCCAAGTGGTGGTCCTGGAAACAGGCTGCATCACTGCAGTCTGGCTGAGTGAGTAGGGATCGAAGAGGGAAGGCTAACCCGGTCCCAAAAATGCCGTGCTGAAGTCGGATGTGTCGGCCGAAAGGTGCAAATATCGCAGCTTTGCTGTAAACGGACACAACGCAACCAACGTCCTTTTCAGGACGAACGAAGAAGAAGAAGATTCTGCTCACTGCAGAATCTAAGGAGTCGCTTTCCATTGTCATTGAGAGTATCTCCTCCATATCTTCCGGTAACTCCACCCCATCTAGCATGGTCATTTTCAACTCTGGCATTGAAATCTCCGAGCATGATAACTTCATCTAGGCAGTCATTCACTGTCCTTTGAAGCAGCTCGAAGAATTCCTCCTTGACCTCTGATCTCTCATCCTCATTTGGCCCATACACTTTGACCAGGCTGACTATGGTTTCTCCTTCTTTTAGTTTTACAACCATAATGCGCTCAGAGACAAAGTTCCATCCCTTGATACTATCTTTCTGGTTTTTGGCCACAATGTAACCCAAGCCCCCTTTAGCTCTTTCAGATGTGGGTACACCACTGTAGAGCAGCGTGTTGCCATCGAGATCCATGACTCCTTGTCCCTTTTTCTTTGTTTCCGTTATAGCCAGGATTTCTAATTTTGCTTTCCTCATCTCTTCCACCAGCTCCTCTTCTTTCCCATTTATACTTCTTGTGTTCCATGTTCCATAAGTCGTAGTCCGTAGTCCGTTCCAGTTCGTCGCCTTTAGAATCAGTCAGGTTTTCTCTCTTGTAGTTCGCGTAATCATGTTTTAAAGCAAACAGGTGATTGATCTGTTGTGCCTTTGCATGATGAAGGGGCTGCCTCCTTACGGCCTCCATGCAGGCCGCCCTCCTCCTTTTTCAGCCGGGCTTGGGACCGGCCTAGGCGGAGTTCATATCTATGACACCATTTGTATCTCCTAGTTTAGTTGCCAGTCTAGTTGGGCGTCCATCATTCAGAAAGGCAAGGTTCATGTTAAGTAATGCCTGGCTCAAAGCTATACCCTGCCTATTTTCCGTGATGTTGCCCCACTCCGTGGATCTAGCATTGAAATCGCCAGCAACTAAACACCTTATGTTAGAATCTTTAGAAAATTCCGCCAGAAAATTCCAATTACTCTCTGCTGTAAGATGGTTGACATGAGCATATAAACTGCAGACTCTCCACTCCTGACCACCTATATTCATAGCAATCCCCTGCAATTCCGCATCCTCACTAGTTTAGGAACTTGTATCCACGCTGTGACAGAATGGGGCGACCCTTCTCAATCTCTGTTTCACTACGGCAGTATCAGTTACCTTTTTGTGCTGATTTTTATTGCGTGCTTTCAAGTGTCGCACTTTCTTTCTTTCTCTGCTATGTGTAGCAGATATTTTGTATTTTCCCTCTTACATCCCTCTCAGAGATAAGTAATCACGTCTGTTTGTTATCCCATCCCTTCCCTAAACATTTGCAGGAGCGGCTGAGATAATATTATCGACAACCATGTTGGTTAATATCGGCTGAATTACCGACATCAGAATGCAGATTAGCCCTACAAATCGCCAGCGTATTTGCTAATCGCTGATAAAGGCTAGAGTGCGTGACATAAAAGAGATTACTTGTCTGGGTGACACGTTTAGGACAGACACGGATGACCTAATCGCTTCCAGCCCGACATGTTATGACAAGACTAGTTTACATAGTAATACATTCTTACATCTGCAACACATTGTCGTATGGGTTTACAGATGTGTTGGTGAGTTCGCCTGCCAGGGATTGGATATTTTCATGCCATATATGGGAGATGTGACCTCTGCCTTACATTCAAAACTTGTCCATGTCAGAAATATTTTGACATCCCCCCCAACACGCATGTTTGAAAATGATTGGAGCTTTTGAATAGCTCCATAATAAACAGATGCGGGGTGGGGGGGGGGGGGGGAAGGACAGGAATATAACCTGACACGCTTCAGTGTTAAGACACTGTGAGTTTCACGCTTGCCAAGACACAACCAGACTTGCCAGAAGTTAGAATTCAGAATTTCCATTTGTCAGGAAGGACTTTGTGGAACAATCTTGAAGGACTTACATAGCCCAGGAAACCCATTTTAATAAGGAAGGTTGAGGAAACTGAAACACACAGAGTCATAGAGGGAATTATCTTATAAAAAGTAACGACCCTAGAACACATGTAAGAGGCCTAATCAAGTGCCTTAACTTCATTCATCTGAGCAAAACGTCTGTGAGCCAGGATTGGCGTAAGTTGTCATTTTACATTCTATATTTTTCCTTACTAACATGTAAACTAATATGTATAAATTCATTCATCTCATCTCAACCCGTAACCCGTCATGGCTCGTAGGGGTGCCATGGTGGAAGCATCAGCAGACAGGGTCCTCCACTGCTCTCTATCCTCAGCAATGCGTACAAGTGTGGAAAAACCGTGTCCTGCCCATTCTTTGATGTTATCAGCCCAGGATTTTCTTTGCCTTCCTCTTCTCCGTTTACCTTCGACTGTTCCCTGGAGGATCGTTTTCGAAAGGGAGTCATGACGAGTTACATGCCGAAACCAGGCAAGCTTTCGACGTTTCACTACTGATAAAAGTGGTTCTTGGTGGCCTGCATAGGTGTTTGTCTTCTTTCTAACAGACATTTGTTTTGTGCTCTTTATAGCAAATGCGCAAAATTCTTTTATAACATTTATGCTCGAAAGCCTGAATCTTTCGCTCCGTATCTGCAGTGAGTGTCCAGCCCTCACACCCATACAAGAGAATAGATAATACAAGTGATTTGTATAATTTGTTCTTCACAGAAAAACTGATGTTACTTTTCCATATCACATTCAGCCTTGTCATGGCAGCTGAGGCCATCTCAAATCTTGTCTTGATTTCTTTACTTGATCTTCCATCACTACATATAGTGTTAACTTCTTCTAACGTTTGCCCATTTAACGTAATGTTGGTCGGAACATGTTTCTTATGGCTATTCACCAATATCTTGCTTTTTTCTATATTAATTTCCATCCCATACATTCTTGTTACTTTCTCCAGTCTAGAGGTAAGGTCCTGAAGTTCTGATTCTGTTCCAGCTATCAGATCGATATCATCAGCAAAACTGAGGTTGCAAAGAGGTCGGCCTCCAATCGATATGGTTGTTTTATAATCGTAAAGAGCCTCCTGCATAATATGTTCTAGATATATATTAAAGAGCACTGGGGACAGGATACATCCCTGGCGAACTCCTACAGTTGTTTTGAAAAATTCTCCAATGTCATTGCTTGCAAAAACAGCACTGCTTGCGTCCTTGTATAGTGCTTCAATGATATCTATGATGTTGGTATCAAAATTGAATTTTCTCATTATTTGCCATAAGCCTTCATGCCAGACTCGATCGAAGGCTTTTGTTAAATCGATGAAGTTATGGTATAAATCGTGTTGATGCTGGAGATGTTTTTCGATCAGTAATCTAATATTGAAGATTTGTTCTGAGGTACTTCTTTTTGGTCTAAAGCCAGCCTGTTCCTCGGACAAGATTTCTTCTGATTTCTGTTTTATTCTGTTCAAAAGTATCCTTAACATCACCTTACTTGGATGACTAATAAGGCTAATGGTTCTGTAGTTCTTGCACATTTTTAGATTTCCTTTCTTTGGAAGCGTATTACTAATGACTGCGTCCACTCTTTTGACCACTTTTGAGTACTCCATATCTTCTAGCAAATTGTTGTCATGATTTTTACTATATCTGGTCCTCCATATTTCAAGAGCTCTGCTGGGATATTATCCACACCCGGTGACTTCCCTCCTTTCATCGAACATATAGCCTCTTCCACTACTTCCCGTAAAATTGCTGCATTTCCGAGTTCCCTGTTTTCGCACTTAATGTTGTTTAATATGCTATAGTCAGTGTCGAGTTTACAGTTATATAATTCTTTACAATATTCTGTCCACCTTCTCATTACAGCTGTTTTTTTCATTGAGCAGAGCCCTATTGCTATCTTCTATGACAGTTACCCTGGGCTGTTAGGGTTTTGATAGTCTTCTTAATGTGTCAAAAGCTGACTTGCTGTTACCTTTTATTAGCCCCGTATTAATGGACTCACATTGATCAGCTACCCATTTTTCTTTGGCCTGTTTCATTTTCTTTCTAATATTTTTATTCACCATACTGTATTGCCATGCTGCTTCAGGAACCTCTTTCTTAACCTTTTTCATTTCCCGCCGTGTATCACATAACTTCAGAATGTCATCTGTAACCCATGGTTTGTTTATTTTCTTTCTTTTACCAAGTATTTCTGTTGCTGATTCAATGAGCACGTCTTTCATGTTCTATGTGATTGCGTTGATATCATCCTCCAAAAAGTTGAGAGCTGCGAATTTTCCTCCAACAGTTGCCTCAAAGATTCCCGTGATTTCTGGATCTTTTAGTTTGTCTAAATTGAATCTTAACTCAGAACATCTGTTTTGATTATAGTTTTTTTTTTTAGTTTAAGCTTGAGCGTCATCAATACCATGCCGTGATCACTTCCAATGTCGGCGCCAGGAAAAGTCCTAGTCTTGGCTTTATTAATACTGGACTTGAATCTTTTGGATACAAGAATAAAATCAATTTGGCCATGTATCTCAGTTTTCGGGGCATGCCACGTTGTTCTTCTTGATAACTTATGAGGAAATAGTGTATTTGCAAGGGTTAGTTTATAGTTGCTGGCAAATTCTAATAGCCTTAGTCCTCGATCGTTGGTTTCTCCTGTCCCAAATTTCCCTATTGTGCCAGCCCACTGACCGTATGCATCTGGCCCTATTTTAGCATTCCAATCACCTAACACGATGAGAAGATCTTTTTTTGGAATTTTCTTAATTGTTTCATCCAGATTTTCATTAAATGTATCAATTGCCTCATCCTCATAGTCAGTAGTGGGGGCATATACCTGTATGATGGAGATGTTCTTTGGATGTGCTGCAATACGTATGGTGATAAGCCTGCTATTTATTGGGGGCAGCTGATGACAGAGTTCAATCTATCTTTATGTACAATAAAACCTACTCCATGCTGATGTTTGGACTCATCTCCACTAAACCAAATTTTGTGACCATCATCCGTTACTGATTCACCTAATCCTGTCCATCTGACTTCAGCTAGGCCCAGGATGTCCCACGAGTATCTAACAAGTTCATGTGTTAGTTCTCTAACTTTTCCACACGCATATAGCGTGCGTACATTCCAAGTTCCAACAACAAACTTTCTGTAGGAAGTTTCAAAACAGGTGTTTGTACCCCATTTGCTGACTTATCACTCTCAAGGGGCAATGAGAGCGCGGTCGTTGTTAATCCGGGCCTCGGCCGATCCGGCATATTATTACTGAGTTGACTTTCCATCATAGCATTTCAGTGGGCAAGAGGTTTCCTTGGCGGTGCCCGTCTCCTTTCCAAGTTCGTGAAATATTCTAATCCACATATATAAATTATTAGGTAAATATGAAGCCTAACAAATAAAATTAATAAAGAAAAGAGCAATGGAAAAATAACAGTGCTGTCACAAAGAATGTACTCGAAATCCCCCTTGTTTTCTGCTACGTCTGCAAATCCTAACATTAATTATACTGCGTTACCAAAACGAACGAACAGATGGACAAAAGGATAAAGAGAGAGGGGAGGGCTGAAAATCAGGAACGCATGCAACACGCGTCGCGCGGTTCACAAATGCTGCCATCACGCGTGTAAGTCTACATGCACTAATTTTTTTTTCAGACGGACAGTGATAAAATACACTACCCTTTCCCAGAGTTAGGTTTATAAATCATAAAAAACTCTTATTAGAAAAGATAACATTAGATGGGTTTACGGTTGAGAACATAACAGTACCCAGACAGCACATCTTCGAAACAGGAGGTAGAAGAAATTGCATATTTTGAATGCAGCCACGTAGCTCCTTTAAATTTGTATTTTTTTGGGTTCCTTAGGGCTTGCTGACAAATAATATGTAAAACGTTACGCAAATAGTCCAGGAATTAATAAATTATACCCAAAATAAAATATTGGGGGTGCCTGACAGCATAAAATCATTTCTGCTCATAAGATTTTTTTTTAACGTGTTTGAAAAAAAATTTACGTTACAGAAATAGCCTACCATGTAAACTCCAAATTGATTGGAGCGCAACAAATGAAAGCCTAACCACGATTGGTCGGGCTATAAATACTATCTTGGTTGTTAGGGGAAACGGGGAAAGGTAACATTTTTTCAAACACTTGTCGAAACGGGGCTCATTGGTCAGACTCGCTGATATACACACTTGGGAGCGTTAGTTCGAAACCACTTGTTTAAAATAGCTTGATAAAGCATCAGTGCGTTGAAGCCAGCATATATTTTTTGCTAAATAAAAGCCTGGAAGATAAGCAGATGGGAATTTGTGCCAGTTTGTGCCAGAATTCATTGCTAATCAACGTATCTGTGTTTATTCGTATGAATTGTGGTAAGCTTGAACCATTCAATATCTTTTAATGAAAATTGAATGTGAATTGTTGATTTATGCCTGTATATATATGTGTAGTTCAGTGGCCAACGTGAGGTAAAGCCTGTAATGCTCCAGCCTGAACAGAGGGTGTCGGAGAGAAGTAAAACGGCATGGAATGGCCAAACAGTACACTGACACCTGGATGATTGACTAGAAAGAAATAATGCTGGAAGTGCAGAGGCGTAGTAACCATTAAGAAGGGTAATACTGGAATAAAGTATTTCAAATGAAGCTGACAGTTGGCCTAATGCTCTGAACTCAATGTTTGTGCTGTGTTGTGATCAATGTAACAAGAGAGTTTAAGTTAGTTATGAAGTAGAAGGTACATCCTTCTTGATTTCAGGGACAGTGGTCTTGATGGTACTGAGCAGCACCTGTCAGAGCTTTGCTGAATCCAGTGTCGGACAGCATACTCCTTGGTCCTTTTAGCTATCAGTGAGGTGTCTCCAGAGCCCAGAGGAGAATTCGAGCAGAGGAGTCCTTTCCTGCCGCCATCACGCCAGATAAGCTAACTTGGCCAGCTGAGCTCAACATTATGTCCCCTCATCTTGAACTGACTTTGTAAAATTAACATTAAGAGGGGAATTTACTTGTCTTAAAATCAGGAACTGTGAACATCTCCAATACTAGTCCCTAAAGACAAACTATTGAAGTCATGATGACAAATACCAACAGAGCTTGAACAAAACAAAACCAGTATTACCTCATTTTACTACTACACAACTGACACACATAGAAAATTTGTAATAATATATGTCACTACAATATTCATATTAAATACATTCTGTACATAACTTGTAATTTAAATTGATTGTGATTCCTGGTTCCCTTGTAGTTGAATCAGGACACATATTCATTCATGCCAGTAATGAATACATATTGTTATTTGAAAGTTTATCAGTGACTCTTTTAAGATATCTTTGTAGAGTGTTATATGTATGTGAGTGTCACAGTGTTGTCAAGAGTAGTGGATTAAATTAAATTGTTTATCTGTCTGTTGTTGTGACTTACACTTCATCATACACATACCCTAGACACATCACGTAGCATCACACTATTCCAGAATAATTCTGACTGAGATATATAGATATGTGGTAGCAAGTAAGGTTATCTATAATACACTACTCTTAATAGATATAGATACCTTCACAGCTGATCTCAGTCAGTACACTAAGTTCCCTATAAGTATTTATAACATCCCACTTCACCACATATATTGGGGTCTCGCTCTTGGGATTTTGAATCTTTAACTATTAAAAATATTGGGGGTAATTCACTTCAGGGAATATAAGAATTAAAAGGTATCCTTGGGTGGAATTAAATAAGGTTGAGCTCACGGTGCCTGTGTTGTCCATTAGATATATAGTTAGAAATTGAATTGTTGGGTAGACATTATAAAAATTTACCTGATAGACAATGGCGGACCTGGCCAAATTTCGATCTGCTGCGGTTCAGACTGCAAAAGAGTTAGGATTAGATGGGCAAGTTATGGTTGCCTATGTCACAACGGAATGTGACAAATTTATTGAACGCGAAGAAAGAAGATTAGAAAAAGAAGCCGAAAGAAGGTTAGAGGCTGAAAGGGAAATTAAGAAGTTACAATTTGAAGCTGAGGCTGAGACTAAGAGGTTGCAGATTGAGGCTGAGACAAGAGAGGCTAAAGAAATTGGAAGCAGAAAGAGAAGACAAAAGATTAGCTGCAGAAAGAGAAGAGAAGAAATTAGCTGCAGAAGAAAGAGAAGAGAAAAATTAGCTGCAGAAAGAGAAGAGAGAGAAGAGAAGATTAGCTGCAGAGAGGGAAGCAGAAAAGGAGGAGAAAGAGATTACAAAGGGAACATGAGTTACGACTAAGGGAGTTTGAGTTTCAAGGCCATGCTCCTGAAAATGGTGCCAGTCCCTTTGCCTCTGATGCTACGGTTACTCAGGGAGCCTCACCTCAGCTATGAATTTTCATTTAGATCATTTTGTTGAGAAAGACGATGATATTGAGAGCTATATAAATAGGTATGAACTATTAGCTACCACGTATGGGTTAGAGAGAGAAAGGTGGAGCTTAAAGTTATCTCAGGGACTTCGTGGGGCAGCTTATGAAGTTTTTGCAAAAATGAGCAGAGGTGATCAGGAAAATTATGACATGCTAAAGCAGGCTCTTTTGTTAAGGTATGAAAAGAATGCAGAGTTTTACAGGAAAAAATTTAGGAATGCTAAACTACTGTCAGGTGAAACCTATCACCAGTTCTCTGCACGAATAGAGACATACTTGGAGAAATGGACTTCTCTGGGGAAAACCCAAGATCTTAAGGAATGGTCCTTATAGAGCAACTAAGAGAGTCCATGGCTCCAGACCTGAGAAAGTTTCTCATGGAACAAGGTGCAGAGAGGCTGGGTGAGTTGCTAAATGTTGCTGAAAGGTATCAAGCAGCTCAAGCAGAGGTAACAGGTAATAAAAAGAAACAGGTGGATAACTTTAGGGCACCACAGAACTTTAATAAATTTGATCCTAGGGATCAAAATAAAGGTAAGCACCAATTTGATAGGCCACGGTATGACAATAAAAATAAATTCCCACAATTCGATGAAAGGAAATATGATGAAAGAAAATCTTTCAACCAAGGAAAAAGGTGGTGTAAAAATTGTCAGATGGACAATCATGACACTGACCGTTGCAGAAGGAAACCTGTGTATATGGCAACCCTTCAGGTCAGGTCGACCTCAAGACAGGAGGAGGATATTATGTTGTTAGATACCACTCCAGAAGAGATGAGGAAGGCACAGGCTGGGGATAAAACACTCAAGCCTTGTTTCAGAAAATTGTCAACTTGTCATACAACTCCAGGCAAGGGAGATTTTTACATGAAAAACAAGTTGATGTATAGGAAGACTGGAGCTAGATCCAATGGTCACGGACAGCTGGTTCTTCCAAAAAGATACAGGGCAGACTTAACAAGGAGCCTACATGTGAAACCAGATGGGGACCATGAGAAAATAGGTACCATCATTCAAAAGGTGGCTCACAATTATTATTGGCCCAAAGCAAGATGGGACATTGAGAATTTTGTAGAAAGGTGTAGCATAGCACATGAGGGAACACCCACAAGTGGGAACATGGATCAGGACCTGGACACGCCACGGGGCAAAATTTGGCCTGATAATAAAAAGAAAAATAGATTTGATAAAGTGGACCAAATGGAATGGGAAGCCCCTTTTCACGGACAAGCTTCACTTAACTGTTTTACAATGGCCACTATGCGGAGAGTGCAAAAAGATGTCTTACCCCAGGATAAGCCCGACAATCCCTCAATCGGACTTAAACAAACTGGAGGAAGAAGATGTAGAGAGGAAATCTCTCATCAAGAATTTTAAGAGGGGAGACAGCCCCAAAAGAAAAATTGGTAGCGGTCGTTTTGTGAATGATAATTCTGGGAGGAAAAATCATCACTATAAAGCTTCGAGTGGAAGAGACCATACCGGTGCATGGACAAATAGGTCCACACAAATAAAGGTCCATATGTAGCTTTGTTAAGAACGTGGACTGATGAAAAGGCAGAGGAAAACATTACATCTTCATACCAATATGTGAATGAGCTGACCACTCGGTTAAAAACTGGCTGGAAACTTGCCAATGAAAATTTGAAACAAGCCAGGAAGAAACATGCTGCCTATTATAACAGGAAGGCGAAAGACAGAAATTTGGCTGTGGGAGAGAAAGTACTGCTTCTTTTGCCCGGGAGTCAGAATAAGTGACAAATTGGATGGCAGGGTCCATATACAGTTCTAGAGAAGGTGTCTAGAACAAATTATAAGATAGATAAGAAGGGGAAAGAAAAAATCTATCATGTGAATCTCCTGAAGAAATATTTGGAAAGAGAACATCAGGAAGAGACACACTTGTTGACCTTGTCCATCGCCATGGAAATGAAAAAGGAACCACTTTCATCATTTGAATATCCATTACACCCCTGTGAGACAGCAGCACAGGTGAAAATCAGTACACATTTAACGAAAACTCAGAAAGAGAGAGTGCAACAGGTTCTAAATAATCATGCAGAGGTGTTACCAGACCGACCAGGGCATACAAACCTATTGGAATATGATATGAAACTCATAGACTCCACACCTGTCTGTATGAAACCATATTCGATTCCGTTTGCTAAGGAAAAGCTTTGAAGGAAGAGATAGACTATCTGTTGAAGGAAGGAATTATTTCGCACAGTGAGTCTTCGTATAGTTCCGGTGTGGTACTCTTAAGGAAGCCCTCTGGAGAACATAGACTCTGTATAGATTACAGGAGACTGAATGCTATTACAGAAGGACAGGTGGATCCATTGCCGGATACAAATCAGCTGTTTGCCAGACTAAATAAAGCTAAATATTTCTCAAAAGTGGATCTGAGTAAAGGATACTATCAGATTCCAGTAACGCCTGAGGTTAGACCATACCTAGCTTTTAGTACCTCAGAAGGACACTATGAGTTTAATAGATTGCCATTTGGATCCTCTGAATAATCCCTGTATAACAAATTTTATGGATGATATCCTTATAGCAACAGAAACATTTGAGGAACACATTGACTCTCTGAACATGCTGTTTGATCGACTTAGGGAGGCAAATTTAACAGCCCGACCAACCAAATGTTGCGTTGGATGTAAAGAATTGGAATTTTTGGGACACACAGTTTATCAGGGAAACATGACCCCTGACCCAAAGAATTTAGAGAAACTACAGAAAGCCCCGAGACCACAAACCAAGAAGGACGTGAGATCCTTTGTCTCATTATGTGGTTTCTACCAGAAGTATATCAAAAACTTTAATTCCATATGTGCACCGTTAACTGAATTGACACGTAAAGGACATCCAGATCGCATTACATGGACACCACAATGTGAAATGACTTACCAAGAATTGAAGGAAAAGCTCACAAGTAAACCCATTTTGAAATTACCTGACTTAAGTCAAGAATTCATAGTAAGGACGGATGCAAGTAATATTGGGCTAGGTGCAACTCTACTACAGAAATCAGATGCATTGGATGGGGAATTAAGCCCAGTGGCATATGCTAGCAGAAAGTTGAATAAAGCTGAAATCAACTACTCAACTAGCGAAAAAGAATGTCTTGCAGTAATATGGGCAATAAAGAAATTCAATATTTATCTATATGGGAAGGCATTTAAGTTGCAAACAGATCACAAACCTTTATCGTTTTTAGCACAGGCTAAGCATGAGAACTCTAGGTTACTCCGATGGTCTTTGCTTCTGGCTCCATATAATTTTAGCATTGAGTATATATCTGGAAAAACCAATTTGGGAGCGGATTTTTTAAGCCGCCATCCGTGTGATGAGAATCACCGTAAACCCCAGAAATAATAATAAATTTCTCTATGTGTATATAGAATAAAGGACTGACATATAATGTCTGTTTTAAGAGGGGAGGTGTCATGAAATATTCTAATCCACATATATAAATTATTAGGTAAATATGAAGCCTAACAAATAAAATTAATAAAGAGAAGAGCAATGGTAAAATAACAGTGCTGTCACAAAGAATGTACTCGAAATCCCCCTTGTTTTCTGCTTCGTCTGCAAATTGTAACGCTTTCACGTTGATATAAAAGCTTACTGTATTATTACCCGCCTTCTTCAATGAAACGTGTGCTGCATTTCTAAGAAAAACATTGAGACGTACTGCGTAATGACCTAAATTAATCCTAACATTAATTATACTGCGTTACCAAAACGAACGAACAGATGGACAAAAGGATAAAGAGAGAGGGGAGGGCTGAAAATCAGGAACGCATGCAACACGCGTCGCGCGATACACAAATGCTGCCATCACGCGTGTAAGTCTACATGCACTAATTTTTTTTTTTCAGACGGACAGTGATAAAATACACTACCCTTTCCCAGAGTTAGGTTTATAAATCATAAAAAAACTCTTATTAGAAAAGATAACATTAGATGGGTTTACGGTTGAGAACATAACAGTACCCAGACAGCACATCTTCGAAACAGGAGGTAGAAGAAATTGCATATTTTGAATGCAGCCACGTAGCTCCTTTAAATTTGTATTTTTTGGGTTCCTTAGGGCTTGCTGACAAATAATATGTAAAACGTTACGCAAATAGTCCAGGAATTAATAAATTATACCCAAAATAAAATATTGGGGGTGCCTGACAGCATAAAATCATTTCTGCTCATAAGATTTTTTTTTTAACGTGTTTGAAAAAAATTTACGTTACAGAAATAGCCTACCATGTAAACTCCAAATTGATTGGAGCGCAACAAATGAAAGCCTAACCACGATTGGTCGGGCTATAAATACTATCTTGGTTGTTAGGGGAAACGGGGAAAGGTAACATTTTTTCAAACACTTGTCGAAACGGGGCTCATTGGTCAGACTCGCTGATATACACACTTGGGAGCGTTAGTTCGAAACCACTTGTTTAAAATAGCTTGATAAAGCATCAGTGCGTTGAAGCCAGCATATATTTTTGCTAAATAAAAAGCCTGGAAGATAAGCAGATGGGAATTTGTGCCAGTTTGTGCCAGAATTCATTGCTAATCAACGTATCTGTGTTTATTCGTATGAATTGTGGTAAGCTTGAACCATTCAATATCTTTTAATGAAAATTGAATGTGAATTGTTGATTTATGCCTGTATATATATATGTGTAGTTCAGTGGCCAACGTGAGGTAAAGCCTGTAATGCTCCAGCCTGAACAGAGGGTGTCGGAGAGAAGTAAAACGGCATGGAATGGCCAAACAGTACACTGACACCTGGATGATTGACTAGAAAGAAATAATGCTGGAAGTGCAGAGGCGTAGTAACCATTAAGAAGGGTAATACTGGAATAAAGTATTTCAAATGAAGCTGACAGTGGCCTAATGCTCTGAACTCAATGTTTGTGCTGTGTTGTGATCAGTGTAACAAGAGAGTTTAAGTTAGTTATGAAGTAGAAGGTACATCCTTCTTGATTTCAGGGACAGTGGTCTTGATGGTACTGAGCAGCACCTGGTCAGAGCTTTGCTGAATCCAGTGTCGGACAGCATACTCCTTGGTCCTTTTAGCTATCAGTGAGGTGTCTCCAGAGCCCAGAGGAGAATTCGAGCAGAGGAGTCCTTTCCTGCCGCCATCACGCCAGATAAGCTAAATTGGCCAGCTGAGCTCAACATTATGTCCCCTCATCTTGAACTGACTTTGTAAAATTAACATTAAGAGGGGAATTTACTTGTCTTAAAATCAGGAACTGTGAACATCTCCAATACTAGTCCCTAAAGACAAACTATTGAAGTCATGATGACAAATACCAACAGAGCTTGAACAAAACAAAACCAGTATTACCTCATTTTACTACTACACAACTGACACACATAGAACATTTGTAATAATATATGTCACTACAATATTCATATTAAATTACATTCTGTACATAACTTGTAATTTAAATTGATTGTGATTCCTGGTTCCCTTGTAGTTGAATCAGGACACATATTCATTCATGCCAGTAATGAATACATATTGTTATTTGAAAGTTTATCAGTGACTCTTTTAAGATATCTTTGTAGAGTGTTATATGTATGTGAGTGTCACAGTGTTGTCAAGAGTAGTGGATTAAATTAAATTGTTTATCTGTCTGTTGTTGTGACTTACACTTCATCATACACATACCCTAGACACATAACGTAGCATCACACTATTCCAGAATAATTCTGACTGAGATATATAGATATGTGGTAGCAAGTAAGGTGATCTCAGTCAGTACACTAAGTTCCCTATAAGTATTTATAACATCCCACTTCACCACACTGGTGACTGCTTTATTGCTAGTTCCTTACAGAGAACTAAAAGCATCGGTAGTCCAAAGTTTCATATTGAGCAGGGAGGGAAAGATGAAAGAAATTATGTACATTCTAATTATACTACTCGTCAAAAGTCAAGGGCCACCCTATTATTTTCAATACACTTTTATATAAGCGCATAGAATGATTAAATGAAGGACGTTTTTAGTAAAAATGGGTGCAATATCTTCCTCTGATAGTCCTCTATGCACGTTAAGCATAAAAACAACTCACCGACAACCATGGTAATCACGTGCAATTTGGTTTGCTGACCATAAATTCACATTTTTAATCTGTTTTTTTTTTCAAACTTCCGTACAACCAAACAGGTGAAGTAATCGTGCTGATTGACATTCCACGTGCAATGGCGACTTTTCGTGAACAGAGTTCACTCTTAATTTGTTTTACAATCAGCAGACTTAGGGTAGTTTCATCACTTGCAAAAACCATGCCACCGAGAAGAAGTCTTGACACCTTACAAAGAATGAGGGCTATAGCGTGGGTTGAAAGTGGTTTATCTGTCCGTGAGGTTGCTAGACGGCTTGCAGTGTCACACTCTACTATCCAAAGAATTTTGGAGAGATTTCAGGCCACAGGAAGTGTGAAGGATCGCCACCGGCCAGGTCGCCATAGATGCACCAATAGACATGATGACCGATAACTCTTGTTGTCAGCCCTGCGCCATCGAACAGTGACTTGTTCCACTCTAAGATGTCAGCTGAGACAAACTGTAAACGTTAATGTCAGTCAAAGCACCATTCGCAGACGTTTACATGAATTTGGACTGGCTGCTCGACGCCCTGCAGTCAGAATCCCTCTTACTCCTGCTCATCGCAGAGCCCGTGTTGCTTGGTGTCGCGAGCACATCCGATGGACAAGGCAACAATGGAGTCAAGTTCTCTTCACTGATGAATCACGCTTCACTGTGTCATTCAATGATGGCAGGATTCGAGTTTGGAGACGACCAGGAGAGCGATTTATTGATGACACAATTCGAGAGGCGGATCGTTATGGTAGGGGTTCTGTCATTGTCTGGGGAAGCTTCTACAGACACGGCAGGACCCCACTCTACATCATCCAAGGCAACTTGACCTTTCCAAGATACCAGAACGAAATCTTGAGATCAATTGTTCAGCCTGCTTTGGAGGCCATAAGTGGTAATGCCATCATCCAAGATGATAACGCTCGACCCCATCGAGCTCGTGGGGTGAATGAGTTTATTCAGCAACATGGGATCATCAGGATGGCGTGGCCAGCTCATTCACCTGACCTTTCTCCGATTGAGCACCTCTGGGATATCCTTGGTCGAAGATTGTCAACAAATCACCCCCTGCCAATGGATGTTGCACAGCTGACTGCATTTCTGCTTCAGGAATGGCAAGCTGTTCCTCAGGATACTCTTCGGATCCTTGTAGACTCGATGCGTCTACGCTGTCTTGAATGCCTTGCTGCAAACGGTGGTCATACCCGATTTTGAAATGTCTATTTGTCCAATATCTATTGTGTGACTTTTGAAAAGGTACGTGACACACTTCGCAATTTCATTGCGTTTGAATGTGTGTTTCCATTTCATTACGTGACATGTCAATTTGGTATTCAATAAATGCCGTTTTGACTGATACCAATTACGTTTATATCAGATTTGTTTTATGGTTTCAACCAAGGTTTTTCTAAGTGGCCCTTGACTTTTGACGAGTAGTATATAATACTTACAGTTTCAAACCAGTGTAAATGTCTATGTAAGCATATTCACTTTAAAGTTAATGAAAGTTTCAAACTTTTCAATCAGTGTAAATGTAAATGAAAACATATTCAATTTATATTGTGAACACTTTTCAAACAGTGGAGATGTAAATATAAACATATTCTATCTGTACTATTAACCTTTTAATTTAAATGTAAAAGAAGGATAAAGCTATTCAGTTTAAATGTAGAGAAAGTTTCTCTCGAGGGATTAAGTTTAATTCTTATCGAGGGTAAATTCTGAGATGAATGGGATGGTACAATAGGAGAAAGGGAACACATAAGTATGTTGTTGGGAAACGCAATACTCAGGACAGCGTTTCGTTTCTATTCTTTTGCCATTGTTGTTGGTGGTGGTACCAGTGAGGGTACTAACCTCTGGAATAAAGTGAGGGTATAAGTGGACTGACGTAGAAACGCTGGACCAGCTTGGAAGTTACTTCTTGATTGTACTTGAAACGTGCTGCAAATGTAATCTTGACCAGAGACGTAAGATGTTCAGTGACCTATCTGCACAGAACCCAAAAACCCAGCGGGAGCAGAAACTACTATCGGCAGCTAAGTGAAATCTATAAGCTGCCAAAGTGAACTTTTTTCATAAAACCTACTATCATTCAATGATGTAGATTTTCTTGTAAACTGTTCAATTATTTTAACCCGTTAAAACTAAATGATTATTAAATATGTTATTTGTTAATATACAAATTTAACTTCGATTTAATCATTTTAAATGTACTGCATGTTTGTGTCAGTCAAATTACTAAACACATTCTAAACAGAGCTATACCAGAATAATGATAATTTCACTGAATAAATCAGAGGTGGGGGCTTAATGAGCTGAAATAAATAATTGTTTAATCATCACAAAAGTTGTCGGCCGATCACAGAATTAACGTGCTCAGCCAATGCAGCGTTGTTGTCGCTTTTCTGAATATCTTGTGGTATCACCCGTGGGATAGAAGCGTCTTTACCCTTCTATCCACAACTCTGCCAAGAGTAATCTTGTGCGAAGGTAGACACTTTTGAAGCCCATATTAGATACTCTTGAGCTTTGGCCACTGTTGGACCACTTCTGCAAAGCAGGGGAGGCAATACCGTCACACTAGCCACGTATGAGGGAGCTCATGTTTTACATATATAGCTTGCCCTCGTCTACCAGGTTCACATCGATTGGAGTAACATCTGTAGGCTAGGCAATTGATAACACTTTTGGCGTTTAAATTTGTTTCCTGAATCATGAGGATATCGAAGTTGTAGATGATTGTTTGTATAATTGCTGCACGTTGATTGGCACTACGACAATTCCAGTATCCTACACGCACATATTTCATCGAGATTCGGTCTGCTTTCTTTCTGAACCTTCTCTTTCCCATCCTTCTTTCTCTCTCTCTCTCTCTCTCTCTTCTTCTCTCCCCTGCCTCTTCTTCTGCACTTATATTTCCTTATTTCATTTGCTGCAGGTATCGACGAAAGATTTATAACACATAAGGAAGGAAACTGTCTGTTGTTTTTCTGTTGTCTAGTGTTCTACTTCTTTATTTCCTACGAGTGCCTTATAACATACCTTTATATTTGTTTCATATTAATTTACTATCGACGACAGAGCATGATCTCCGTAGCTCCCGCGATAATTCTGGATAGTTAAAATCTCATGGTGTATTTGCAATAAATGGTGGAAATATTCGGTCACCCTGGTAGAGCCACAATACCAGGGAAGAGGCAAGGCATGTCTTTACGGAGTCCATCTGCCTGGTGCCACCCCACTCCCCCTCCAGACAGCCAATGTTCGCGACTGCTTATCCAGCAGCCATTCAGTCTCTTGGCACAACGGTCCACCTTAGACTTGGTGGTCATTCACTAATGACTCAGTTATCATTTGACCCATGATCTGGGAGTGGAGTGATGGGTGTCAGAGCATATACCACTCATCGGTGAGTTCTGCACACCACATCTTACGGATCCACTGACTCCAAGATCCTCTGCCAGTTTAGTTCAGACCCCGAGAGAGGCCGTTATCCGTGGCGCACAACGAGGATGTATGGTAGAAGTTTTGCAGCTTGTGTTTTAGACAATAAACCTAATAAAATAATTCAAACTGCTTCTGAAACCAGTTATGTAAAGAGGACGGAAATGGAAATGTCCGATAGAGACATACATTCGCATACATAACTAACTCTATTATTGTCGATGACATCATAATCATCGTTCTAATTATTGTGTAACTTCAAGTGGGACATATTCCTACAAATCATTCACATCAATCCTTCCTTCCCTGTGGAGTTCCTTTAGTTTGTTTCCGATTCTCTGGTATAGCTCTTATGTCTGCTTCCAACTCCTGTCATCTGTCGTTTTTAAAGTCTCCCTCGTGGGGATGTCAGATCACGAACTGCCTTGTAACGCTGTCATTTGATGCCGTCGATGTGTGTCCTATCCTCCAATGCCTACATTTTATCGTGAGCGTTTGTTCTTCTGGATTTGTGTTAATTTATTCATACACAAATGATGGACAGAAAATTGGAGGTAGCAAGGATACGGTCGGCTGCTACCTTTGGATCGAAAGTTGGTTGCAATGGGTGTCTGTGTTCTGTCTATTGCCTTGATGACACACTCTGATGACTCTTTCCTTCGATGTTGTCTTCCTACTTATAGCTTTGTCTTCCCCTTGCTCGTTTGCCTTCAACTTGTCCCTCTATTGTGGTTTAGCTTCCCAACAATGTGTCTTCTATAATATTCAAAATAATGAGAAGAACAAAGCTATAATATATCGTGACAACAACAATATTGAAAGATAAAGACATAGAAATCGATAGTTTGATAGAAGTAACCAACATAATAGATAAACAGTACGGGAGACCGGAAGTTGCAGAGATACATGATCACTTTCGTCAACTGGCGTGGTACAAGAAGAAGAAAATAAATTAGAGGCGGGAAGTGTTACAGACTACACGATTTTAGGCCCAGCATCGTGATGTGGGGTAACCAGTTCTCGCTACCTTTTCCTTCCCTGACTCCAGAGCAAAGTCAGGTAAACATTTACATTTGGGTAGACTTGAGCGTGACACCACTTTTTCGGTAGTGGTCCGCGCTCTAACCACTATGCCAATCGGACTCTCAAAGAAGCAGATAGGAGCAGAATATTTTATCAAATTTTTATCTCATTCACAAATTGTCGTTTTATTACCGTACTCCAAAACTGTTGGCTCCACGAGAGGAGCATGGTGGTAACATGGCCTTATCCAGAAACAGTATGGTGACGATAGACGCCTGAGACGGACTACCAGCTTTATAAGAGAGATGTATGTGGTTATGTCAGAGCAAAGAAGGAACAAGATGTCAACAGAGCACATACTAACTTACTTAGTCGTTCCCCTTCTACCGTGAGGTGTAGAGGTTTGGAAGAAAGAGCGCCAGATTATCCTATCGGCTGGCTTCCTCCTCGTTACTTCAACCACCTTCCTCAGATACCTCATTTCTATGGTCTGGATCTGGCTTTTGTGGGTCGTAATCATTGCCCATGATTCGCATCCATACGTCAAGAGTGGGACATAGGTGGAGCGGTATACAGCCATCTTCGTTTTCTTACCAACTTCTCTCTTGCTGAGGAATCCTCGATTTATGGCCTGAAAAAGTCTCCCAGCTGCTGCTTTTCGAGTTGCCAATTCTTCTTTGATGCCTTCCTTCCGGTCTATAACAGCTTCGAAGTATTTAAAGTGGTCGACCTGCTCCATGACCTGTTCTCCCAGCTTAATCTGATGCCTTCTTTCTTCTCGTGATATCACCATGGTTTTTGTTTTAGAGCTGCTTATGACCATCCCTCTCTTCTCCAGCTCTTCCATCCAGACTTGTAGGCTGGATTGGAGATGTGCCTCTGATTTAGCAATCAGGGCAACATCATCAGCAAATTCCAGCTTTGAAATACAGACCTGTCTCATCTTCCAGTACCCCACTGAATACTTTCTTGTTCTCTCCTTACATACTTTGATGACATCAAGGATATCACCTTGTCTTACACCAGTGGTTGTCCTGAACTCTTCTGATTTATGTTTTGCTGTCCTCACATAATTTCTGCAAGGCTTGTAGAAGCTCTGTATAGCATGAATTAGAGGTGCTGGAATGTTCTTCCTTGCCAAACAGTCCCAAAGTTTGCTCCAGGGGACCCTGTCAAACGTCTTTTCCAGATCTATGAAACAAAGATGGATCTCACTCTTATACTCAAGACCCTTTTCACTCAGCTGTCTGAGTGAGAAGATTAGGTCTTGAGTATATCGGTTTGGTCGGAATTCACACTGGACGTCTTCCAATTGAAGCTCGGCTAGACGTCTGAGTTTCTGCTCTAGGATTCTAGAGTATATTTTACCAGGGACACTGAGAAGGGATATGCCTCTATGGTTTCCACATTGTCGGTTGTCACCCTTTTTGAAAATCGGTGTTATGATGACAATCTCCCAATCCTTTGGTATGGTCTTGTTGCACCACGCTGCATGTATTATCCTTAGGATTCATAGGTCGCCTGCTGCTCCCATGTACTTAAGTTAACCATTTCCGGTGTTATACCATCATGCCCTGCTGCTTTGTCCATCTTGATTTTCTCCAGTGCTGCCTTCAGTTCTTCCATCTTTACGTCATCTTCACCACCATTGGTGTTCTCCGAAGCACATACGAGGGCTGTCCGGAAAAGAACTGGCCTTAATTAATATTAGAAAAACCGTTTGCGCGACATCGATGTTTTTTGGCAGCCACATAGAGTGGCCTGTTATGCACATACTTGTGCAATGTTGACGTTGCGGCACCAGTCCGTGCGACCGTTCAAAGCCGTTTAGTGAGCACGTGCACTGTGTGGTCGTCGCATTCAAAATGGCTGTACGAGTAGAGCAAAGAATCTGCATCAAATTTTGAGTCAAGCTTCAACATTCCTTCACGGAAACTATTATGATGATTCAGAAGGCTTTTGGAGACGATGCAATGACTGCTACACAAATAAAGGTGTGGCACAAACGCTTCAAAGATGGTCGAGAATCTGTTGATTGTGTTACCATTTCTGGAAGTCCTTCTTCGGGCGTGGAAAACCATGCGACTTCCACTGAGACGACTGAGCCTTTGTTTCTGGATCATAGCAGTAGATCCACGATTCATCTCCGGTTATGACTTTCTTCATGAAATCTGGGTTATTGGTTGCGGTTTTAAGCAAATCATTAGCAACTGTGGCACAAAGTTTCTTCTGTTCTGGTAGCAGAATCCGCGGAACGAATTTTGCCACGACACGTCTCATACCCCAGATCCTAGGTCAGAATCTCGGATACAATAGTTTTTGGAATTCCCAGATCTTTTTCTAGTTCTCGCACTGTCAGTCGCCGATCTTTGTTGATTGCAGCCCGTACACGTTCAACATTTTCCGGTGTTCTGCTTCTTGCAGGCTGTCATAAAATTAACAGTGATACAACGTAAAAATATCTCCAAAGGATAAAATGTAGGGATAAAAAGAATGCGTAAGTTACTAGAAGGCATGATCGCCCACGCCGCGGGTCATCACCCGCCATGGAAATTAAATAGCTGAAACGGTTACCATTTGAACGGGATGAGAACGGCCGATCAAAAAGGAAAAAATATGACTGAAAAATTGCGTGAAACTAGCAAGGCTAAAAAGATGCAATTGGGGGGGGGGGGGGGAGGGGGGGGGGGGGGAAGGGAGGAAAAGTCACGTCCCCAAGTTGACACAAGGTAACGAAATCGACAAAAGGGACCATAGTATTATACGCAACAGTCATTTTTTGGACGTTTTTGCGATATTTTGTCCTTTATTTGAATGCAGCGGCAAACGTTTCACAGAAGATTCTAGAAAATATTTCGAAAAAAACAACTAACCTTGAAAAGTAACTTTTTCTTAATAATGATGTTAGGAATATAAAAATTAGCTGGCCGGATGGCCCATTTTGAGCAGTGAAATAATATGCTTTTATTTATACAGACGGATAGATAATAATGAAGACATTGACAAAAGACTGTGTTGTTCACATCAGCGAAAGACTGCATTGAATCAAACATGTCACTAATTTGCACAAAAACGGCGACCTTGAGACTCAAGTGTTCAAATCTAGTTAGAATGAAAGAGAGGGACATTGGTGGGAGCTGTGGCTAAAAATAACTTTAAAGACAAAATTTGTAGAGGGGACGGATAGGTTGGTTCAAAAACCAAGTACGTTTTTTGTGAAAACGCAAGTAGAGACGGACGGACTAACAGATAAAAATCCATACTTGACTGAAGCATGACTGAAATGACTTTAGTGTAGGAAATTTGAATTTGAAAAAAAAACAAGGCATTGATTGGCCACAGACAATCATATTATCAGCGCTCAGACGCGCTTTTTTGCCATTCCTCAATAGTTGTCCAGTGATAGACACAGTAAATTTTAAGTGTGGTGATTTCTAATGAAGTAAATAGAAATAAGTTCAGGGACGCCATACTATAGCCAGCAGCTCAGCTGAGTTTTGCTAGCATTTCTGTGTTCTTTATTCATAATCTGGTAAGATTGAAATTATTTCTTTGTATATTTTAAATATTGTTTAATGTTTCGAGTGATTTGATACTGCCATATCGAAATCTAGCCTTACAACAAGTAAGGATTTGCTCTAGACCCCCCGCCCTAGTTCAGGGTCTAGGGACAAACAATATATATAAACTCCAGCAAGGATTAGGAAGGACAGATCAAGTGTTGAGATCAGTGGAACATATCACCTATCCTATCCTATGGCAGGAAGCTAATAAACATATTTCGGAATATGTAGTCTGGGAGAACTTATCCTATGTGAAACCAACTTGGTAAGATGTGTTGTATGGTCAGAGAGATCTGACCCTGTCTAAGTGGTGTTATTGTAAATTGTTACGTGTAGAAGTGGCTCCTTAGGTAAGGTTCTGAACCTAAACCAATACTTTATTTCAGAGCTGTGAGTTTTTTTATGTTGACACCAAAAGGTGGTGTCAAATGCTGGGTAAATAATTGACAGTGAGGACCCGTGCAGTGTCGCATCTCGGCAGAACAGCCTTGTATTGCCCCCAAGCACGGAGAGGTGGGGCCACCCGATATATTGCCCCCAAGCACGGAGAGGTGGGGCCACCAGATTCCAGCACCAGAACTACTCTTTCGAAGTTACGTAAGCAGGCTGGTCTGCTGGATTTACACCAACTTCATAGACATAGCACCCAAAGTGAATTACTACTAAAACATCCCATTTCCTTCCATCATTAATGGACAATGTTTGGTAGGCTTAGACAGGGAGGGATGAAGCCACCCCAACAGCACATCTATTCATCGTTCTCCCAGGGAAAATAAAATTATGAACTGTAGAAATATTAACTACTCGTGAAAATTGTATACGTACACACCTTTTATTTATCATGTCATTTATTCATGCCATTCACCCATAAATTCCAAAATCTTTCACATGTTCTGGCCAAAATAAAACCTTGGTTCAGAACAAATAAATTTAAAAAAGATTTACTTTCTAAAATTTCACCAGCTGAATTTAGTTCATTGTGTTCTAAATTTTATTGATAATATTATATTATTTAATATCTGTGTGTGTGTGTGTTTGTATATGTCAATACAACACATTACATTCAGTACCCTAGATTTTAACGTAGCCACATTCATTAGAAAAAAAGATAGGTGTTAGGTCGTAGTGGTAGCAAGAAAGGCCTTCTGAAAATTCACAGCTACATTTTAACTCAGGAGCCTTCACAGCTGACCTCACACATCACACTTAGTAATATCACCATCATACAATACCATCAAAACCACTACATATATTGGGGTCTTGTCCAGGGATAATTAGCATAAACAGTAATATAAGGATCTCCTGGTAAGAGAAATAAAATTAGGGGAACAAAATTGTAAAATTCCCTTAAAATTAAAAGTGTCCCTTTAAATTAAAAGGGCAATTAGAAGTTGGTGAATCTTCACAGCCAGTGTTAGTTAATTAATTAGTTAGAATTATTTTAGTCTAGAGTAATTATAAGTACTTTAGTGGTTGGAAATTTTACTTTGCTTATTGCTAAGATTTGTTTAAAAAGTATGGCGGAGCTGGCAAAATTTAGATCAGCTGCTGTGCTGACCGCAAAGGAGATGGGAATGGATGGTCAGATTTTAATTCAATACGTAACGGCTGAATGTGATAAATATATTGAACGGGAAGAAAGAAGATTAGAAAAAGAGGCTGAAAGAAAATTAGAGTCTGAAAGGTTGGCTGAAGAGAAGAGGTTAGAGGCTGAGACTAAGAGGCTGCAGATTGAGGCAGAAGAAAAACGACAGCAAAGGGAGGCAGAAGATAAAAAGGCCGAAAGGGAGGCAGAAGATAAAAAGGCCGAAAGGGAGGCAGAAGATAGAAGGTTGCAAAGGGAGCACGAATTACGACTAAGGGAGCTGGAATTACAAGGCCAGGCTCCTGAAAATGGTGCCAGCCCTTTTGCCTCAGATGCTACGCCCAGTCTGGGAGCCTCAAACTCAGCTATGGGGTTTCATTTAGACCATTTTGTTGAAAATGACGATGACATAGAGGGGTACCTAGGACGTTTTGAGTTATTAGCTACTACATATGGGTTAGAGAGAGAGAGGTGGAGTTTAAAGCTATCACAGGGACTGAGAGGTACTTCTTATGAAGTCTTCGCAAAAATGAACAGAGAAGACCAAGACAATTATGACATGTTAAAGCAGGCTTTGTTATTGAGGTACGAAAAAAATGGGGAATTTTATCGTAAGAAATTTAGAAATGCCAAACTGTTGTCTGGGGAGACATACCACCAATTCTCTGCCAGACTGGAAACCTATTTGGAGAAATGGACTGCTCTGGGGAAGACCCAAGATCTTAAAGAAATGATCATGATTGAGCAATTGAGAGAGTCCATGGCTCCAGACATGAGAAAATTCCTCATGGAACAAGGTGCAGAGAAATTGGGAGAGGTTTTAAATGTCGCTGAGAGGTATCAGGCAGCCCAGGCAGAGGTAAGTGGTGCTAAAAAGAAGCACATAGACAATTTTAAAGCTCCACAGCAATTTAATAAATTTGATAATAGAGAGCAGGGAAATAAAGGTAGGACAAACTTTGAAAGGCCAAGAAATGACTACCGAGACAGAAACTCACAGTTCAATGACCAAAAATTCAATGAAAGAAAACCGTTGAACCAAGGAAAAAGATGGTGTAAATGGTGCAAGAAAGATAACCATAACACCGAATTTTGTAGAAGGAAACCTTCAAACATTGCTGCAATGAAGTCGGGGACGCAAAGATTAAAGGTTAATCCTAATGGACAACAGGAACCTTATCACCCCCCAGTTTGTGAGGATGTTATTTGTAATGGGGTCACCATAAGGTGCCTTTATGATACAGGTTTGGATTATGATTCAGTTGTGAAGTCTAGCCTAGTGGACCCAAGTCAGTATACCACAGACACAGTGGAAATACAAGGGGCGACTAAGGACATACCACTCATGACACTTCCCATCGCAAGGATAACGGTGAAAACTCGCTATGTGGAAGGAGAAATCAGAGCAGCAGTGATAGATGAACCAATCTACCCTCTGATATTGGGGTGTAGATACGTCTTCTTGGGGAATCCCGAGAGGCCTGTGATCATGGCGACAGTGCAGACCAGGTCACAGAAGAAGGAGGAAGAAGGTGAACCTATAAATGCTCATCCAGAGGAGATGAGGAAGGCGCAGGCTGAGGATAGGACACTCAAGCCATGTTTTAAAAAATTGCCCAAATGCCACACACCTCCGAGCAAGGGAGAATATTTCATGAAGAACAAACTATTATACAGGAAGGCCGGAACTGGAACAAATGGTCACAACCAGCTGGTTCTTCCCACTTCATATAGAGATAAAGTGATGGAACTCGGGCATGCGATTCCCTTCAGTGGTCACATGGGGATCAGCGCCACAGGACAGCGTATAGCTTGTCATTACTTCTGGCCAGGGATAACGGAGGATATAAAAAGATATGTCAAATCCTGCCCAGAATGTCAAAGGGTAGCTCCAAAGCACTGGACTGCTCCGGCAACTCTAGGGGAAATGCCCATAGTGGGAACACCTTTTGAGAGGGTTGCAGTGGATATTGTGGGACCTCTCACTCGGACCAAGAAGAGGAACAGTTACATCCTTACTCTGGTGGACACTTGTTCTATGTGGGGAGAGGCGGTAGCCCTGCCATCTGTGGTGAAGTGGGAAGTTATAAATACTTATAGGGAACTTAGTGTACTGACTGAGATCAGCTGTGAAGGTATCTATATCTATTAAGAGTAGTGTATTATAGATAACCTTACTTGCTACCACATATCTATATATCTCAGTCAGAATTATTCTGGAATAGTGTGATGCTACGTTATGTGTCTAGGGTATGAGTATGGTGAAGTGTAAGTCACAACAACAGACAGATAAACAATTTAATTTAATCCACTACTCTTGACAACACTGTGACACTCACATACATATAACACTCTACAAAGATATCTTAAAAGAGTCACTGATGAACTTTCAAATAACAATATGTATTCATTACTGGCATGAATGAATATGTGTCCTGATTCAACTACAAGGGAACCAGGAATCACAATCAATTTAAATTACAAGTTATGTACAGAATGTATTTAATATGAATATTGTAGTGACATATATTAGTACAAATGTTCTATGTGTGTCAGTTGTGTAGTAGTAAAATGAGGTAATACTGGTTTTGTTTTGTTCAAGCTCTGTTGGTATTGGTCATCATGACTTCAATAGTTTGTCTTTAGGGACTATTATTGGAGATGTTCACAGTTCCTGATTTTAAGACAAGTAAATTCCCCTCTGAATGGTATTTTTATAAAGTTATTTCAAGATGAGGGGACATAATGTTGAGCTCAGCTGGCCAACTCTGCTTATCTTGAGTGATGGCGGCAGGAGAGGACTCCTCTGCTCGAATTCTCTTCTGGGCTCTGGAGACACCTCACTGATAGCTAAAAGGACCAAGGAGTATGCTGTCCGACACTGGATTCAGCAAATCTCTGACCAGATGCTGCTCAGTACCATCAAGACCACTGTCCCACAATTCATACGAATAACACAGATACGTTGATTAGCAATGAATTCTGGCACAAACTGGCACAAATTTCCTTCTGCTTATCTTCCAGGCTTTTATTGAGCCAAATATAAGCTGGCTTCAACGCACTGATGCTTTATCAAGTGTATTTAAACAAGTGGTTTCGAACTAACGCTCCCAAGTGTGTATATCAGCGAGACTGGCCAATGAGCCACGTTTCGACAAGTGTTTGAAAAAATGTTATCTTTTCCCGTCTCCCCTAACAACCAAGATAGTATTTATAGCCCGACCAATCGTGGTTAGGCTTTCATTTGTTGCGCTCCAATCAATTTGAAGTTTACATGGTAGGCTATTTCTGTAACGTAAATTTTTTTCAAACACGTTAAAAAAAAATCTTATGAGCAGAAATGATTTTATGCTGTCAGGCACCCCCAATATTTTATTTTGGGTATAATTTATTAATTCCTGGACTATTTGCGTAACGTTTTACATATTATTTGTCAGCAAGCCCTAAGGAACCCAAAAAATACTAATTTAAAGGAGCTACGTGGCTGCGTTCAAAATATGCAATTTCTTCTACCTCCTGTTTGGAAGATGTGCTGTCTGGGTACTGTTATGTGTTCAAACGTAAACCCATCTATTGTTATCTTTTCTAATAAGAGTCTGTTATGATTTATAAACCTAACTCTGGGAAAGGGTAGTGTATTTTATCACTGTCCGTCTGAAAAAGTTAGTGCTTGTAGACTTACACGCGTGATGCCAGCATTTGTATATCGCGCGTCGCGTGTTGCATGCGTTCCTGATTTTCAGCCCTCCCCTCTCGCCATCCTTTTGTCCATCTGTTCGTTCGTTTTGGTAACGTAATATAATTAATGTTAGGATTAATTTAGGTCATTACGCAGTACGTCTCAATGTTTTTTCTTAGAAATGCAGCACACGTTTCATTGAAGAAAGCGGGTATAATACAGTAAGCTTTTACTATCAACGTGAAAGCGTTACAATTTGCAGACGAAGCAGAAAACAAAGGGGGATTTCGAGTACATTCTTTGTGACAGCACTGTTATTTTACCATTGCTCTTCTCTTTATTAATTTTATTTGTTAGGCTTTATATTTACCTAATAATTTATATATGTGGATTAGAATATTTCATGACACCTCCCCTCTTAAAACAGACATTATATGTCAGTCCTTTATTCTATATACACATAGAGAAATTTATTATTATTTCTGGGGTTTACGGTGATTCTCATCACACGGATGGCGGCTTAAAAAATCCGCTCCCAGATTGGTTTTTCCAGATATATATTCAATGCTAAAATTATATGGAGCCAGAAGCAAAGACCATCGGAGTAACCTAGAGTTCTCATGCTTAGCCTGTGCTAAAAACGATAAAGGTTTGTGGTCAGTTTGCAACTTAAATGCCTTCCCATATAGATAAATATTGAATTTCTTTATTGCCCATATTACTGCAAGACATTCTTTTTCGCTAGTTGAGTAGTTGATTTCAGCTTTATTCAACTTTCTGCTAGCATATGCCACTGGGCTTAATTCCCCATCCAATGCATCTGATTTCTGTAGTAAAGTTGCACCTAACCCAATATTACTTGCATCCGTCCTTACTATGAATTCTTGACTTAAGTCAGGTAATTTCAAAATGGGTTTACTTGTGAGCTTTTCCTTCAATTCTTGGTAAGTCATTTCACATTGTGGTGTCCATGTAATGCGATCTGGAAGTCCTTTACGTGTCAATTCCGTTAAAGGTGCACATATGGAATTAAAGTTTTTGATATACTTCTGGTAGAAACCACATAATGAGACAAAGGATCTCACGTCCTTCTTGGTTTGTGGTCTCGGGGCTTTCTGTAGTTTCTCTAAATTCTTTGGGTCAGGGGTCATGTTTCCCTGATAAACTGTGTGTCCCAAAAATTCCAATTCTTTACATCCAACGCAACATTTGGTTGGTCGGGCTGTTAAATTTGCCTCCCTAAGTCGATCAAACAGCATGTTCAGAGAGTCAATGTGTTCCTCAAATGTTTCTGTTGCTATAAGGATATCATCCATAAAATTTGTTATACAGGGATTATTCAGAGGATCCAATAATTTTCTCATCATTCTAGAGAAGACACTAGGCGCATTCTTCAATCCAAATGGCAATCTATTAAACTCATAGTGTCCTTCTGAGGTACTAAAAGCTAGGTATGGTCTAACCTCAGGCTTTACTGGAATCTGATAGTATCCTTTACTCAGATCCACTTTTGAGAAATATTTAGCTTTATTTAGTCTGGCAAACAGCTGATTTGTATCCGGCAATGGATCCACCTGTCCTTCTGTAATAGCATTCAGTCTCCTGTAATCTATACAGAGTCTATGTTCTCCAGAGGGCTTCCTTAAGAGTACAACACCGGAACTATACGAAGACTCACTGTGCGAAATAATTCCTTCCTTCAATAGATAGTCTATCTCTTCCTTCAAAGCTTTTTCCTTAGCAAACGGAATCGAATATGGTTTCATACAGACAGGTGTGGAGTCTATGAGTTTCATATCATATTCCAATAGGTTTGTATGCCCTGGTCGGTCTGTTAACACCTCTGCATGATTATTTAGAACCTGTTGCACTCTCTCTTTCTGAGTTTTCGTTAAATGTGTACTGATTTTCACCTGTGCTGCTGTCTCACAGGGGTGTAATGGATATTCAAATGATGAAAGTGGTTCCTTTTTCATCTCCATGGCGATGGACAAGGTCAACAAGTGTGTCTCTTCCTGATGTTCTCTTTCCAAATATTTCTTCAGGAGATTCACATGATAGATTTTTTCTTTCCCCTTCTTATCTATCTTATAATTTGTTCTAGACACCTTCTCTAGAACTGTATATGGACCCTGCCATCCAATTTGTAACTTATTCTGACTCCCAGGCAAAAGAAGCAGTACTTTCTCTCCCACAGCCAAATTTCTGTCTTTCGCCTTCCTGTTATAATAGGCAGCATGTTTCTTCCTGGCTTGTTTCAAATTTTCATTGGCAAGTTTCCAGCCAGTTTCAACCGAGTGGTCAGCTCATTCACATATTGGTATGAAGATGTAATGTTTTCCTCTGCCTTTTCATCAGTCCACGTTCTTAACAAAGCTACATATGGACCTTTAATTGTGTGGACCTATTTGTCCATGCACCGGTATGGTCTCTTCCACTTGAAGCTTTATAGTGATGATTTTTCCTCCCAGAATTATCATTCACAAAACGACCGCTACCAATTTTTCTTTTGGGGCTGTCTCCCCTCTTAAAATTCTTGATGAGAGATTTCCTCTCTACATCCTCTTCCTCCAGTTTGTTTAAGTCCGATTGAGGGATTGTCGGCTTATCCTGGGGTAAGACATCTTTTTGCACTCTCCGCATAGTGGCCATTGTAAAACAGTTAAGTGAAGCTTGTCCGTGAAAAGGGGCTTCCCATTCCATTTGGTCCACTTTATCAAATCTATTTTTCTTTTTATTGTCAGGCCTGATTTTGCCCCGTGGCGTGTCCAGGTCCTGATCCATGTTCCCACTTGTGGGTGTTCCCTCATGTGCTATGCTACACCTTTCTACAAAATTTTCAATGTCCCATCTTGCTTTGGGCCAATAATAATTGTGAGCCACCTTTTGAATGATGGTACCTATCTTCTCATGGTCCCCATCTGGTTTCACATGTAGGCTCCTTATTAATTCTGTCCTGTATCTTTTTGGAAGAACCAGCTGTCCGTGACCATGGGATCTAGTTCCGGCCTTCCTATACATCAACTTGTTTTTCATGTAAAAATCTCCCTTGCCTGGAGTTGTATGACAAGTTGACAATTTTCTGAAACAAGGCTTGAGTGTTTTATCTCCAGCCTGTGCCTTCCTCATCTCTTCTGGAGTGGTATCTAACATAATATCCTCCTCCTGTCTTGAGGTCGACCTGACCTGAAGGGTTGCCATATACACAGGTTTCCTTCTGCAACGGTCAGTGTCATGATTGTCCATCTGACAATTTTTACACCACCTTTTTCCTTGGTTGAAAGATTTTCTTTCATCATATTTCCTTTCATCGAATTGTGGGAATTTATTTTTATTTTCATACCGTGGCCTATCAAATTGGTGCTTACCTTTATTTTGATCCTTAGGATCAAATTTATTAAAATTCTGTGGTGCCCTAAAGTTGTCCACCTGTTTCTTTTTATTACCTGTTACCTCTGCTTGAGCTGCTTGATACCTTTCAGCAACATTTAGCAACTCACCCAGCCTCTCTGCACCTTGTTCCATGAGAAACTTTCTCAGGTCTGGAGCCATGGACTCTCTTAGTTGCTCTATAAGGACCATTTCCTTAAGATCTTGGGTTTTCCCCAGAGAAGTCCATTTCTCCAAGTATGTCTCTATGCGTGCAGAGAAGCTGGGTGATAGGTTTCACCTGACAGTAGTTTAGCATTCCTAAATTTTTTCCTGTAAAACTCTGCATTCTTTTCATACCTTAACAAAAGAGCCTGCTTTAGCATGTCATAATTTTCCTGATCACCTCTGCTCATTTTTGCAAAAACTTCATAAGCTGCCCCACGAAGTCCCTGAGATAACTTTAAGCTCCACCTTTCTCTCTCTAACCCATACGTGGTAGCTAATAGTTCATACCTATTTAGGTAGCTCTCAATATCATCGTCTTTCTCAACAAAATGATCTAAATGAAAATTCATAGCTGAGGTTGAGGCTCCCTGAGTAACCGTAGCATCAGAGGCAAAGGGACTGGCACCATTTTCAGGAGCATGGCCTTGAAACTCCAACTCCCTTAGTCGTAATTCATGTTCCCTTTGTAATCTTTTATCTTCTGCTTCCCTTTCTGCAGCTAATTTCCTCTCTTCCCTTTCTGCAGCTAATTTCTTCTCTTCCCTTTCTGCAGCTAATTTCTTCTCTTCCCTTTCTGCAGCTAATTTCTTCTCTTCCCTTTCTGCAGCTAATTTCTTCTCTTCCCTTTCTGCAGCTTGTCTTCTTTCCTCGGCTTCCAATGCTTTAGCCTCTTTGTCAGCCTCAATCTGCAACCTCTTAGTCTCAGCCTCAGCTTCAAATTGTAACTTCTTAATTTCCCTTTCAGCCTCTAACCTTCTTTCGGCTTCTTTTTCTAATCTTCTTTCTTCGCGTTCAATAAATTTGTCACATTCCGTTGTGACATAGGCAACCATAACTTGCCCATCTAATCCTAACTCTTTTGCAGTCTGAACCGCAGCAGATCGAAATTTGGCCAGGTCCGCCATTGTCTATTATGTAAATTTATACAATGTCTAACCAACAATTCAATCTCTAATGGACAACACAGGCACCGTGAGCTCAACCTTATTTAATTCCACCCAAGGATACCTTTTAATTCTTATATTCCCTGAAGTGAATTACCCCCCAATATTTTTAATAGTGAAAGATTCAAAATCCCAAGAGCGAGACCCCAATATATGTGGTGAAGTGGGAAGTTATAAATACTTATAGGGAACTTAGTGTACTGACTGAGATCAGCTGTGAAGGTATCTATATCTATTAAGAGTAGTGTATTATAGATAACCTTACTTGCTACCACATATCTATATATCTCAGTCAGAATTATTCTGGAATAGTGTGATGCTACGTTATGTGTCTAGGGTATGAGTATGGTGAAGTGTAAGTCACAACAACAGACAGATAAACAATTTAATTTAATCCACTACTCTTGACAACACTGTGACACTCACATACATATAACACTCTACAAAGATATCTTAAAAGAGTCACTGATGAACTTTCAAATAACAATATGTATTCATTACTGGCATGAATGAATATGTGTCCTGATTCAACTACAAGGGAACCAGGAATCACAATCAATTTAAATTACAAGTTATGTACAGAATGTATTTAATATGAATATTGTAGTGACATATATTAGTACAAATGTTCTATGTGTGTCAGTTGTGTAGTAGTAAAATGAGGTAATACTGGTTTTGTTTTGTTCAAGCTCTGTTGGTATTGGTCATCATGACTTCAATAGTTTGTCTTTAGGGACTATTATTGGAGATGTTCACAGTTCCTGATTTTAAGACAAGTAAATTCCCCTCTGAATGGTATTTTTATAAAGTTATTTCAAGATGAGGGGACATAATGTTGAGCTCAGCTGGCCAACTCTGCTTATCTTGAGTGATGGCGGCAGGAGAGGACTCCTCTGCTCGAATTCTCTTCTGGGCTCTGGAGACACCTCACTGATAGCTAAAAGGACCAAGGAGTATGCTGTCCGACACTGGATTCAGCAAATCTCTGACCAGATGCTGCTCAGTACCATCAAGACCACTGTCCCACAATTCATACGAATAACACAGATACGTTGATTAGCAATGAATTCTGGCACAAACTGGCACAAATTTCCTTCTGCTTATCTTCCAGGCTTTTATTGAGCCAAATATAAGCTGGCTTCAACGCACTGATGCTTTATCAAGTGTATTTAAACAAGTGGTTTCGAACTAACGCTCCCAAGTGTGTATATCAGCGAGACTGGCCAATGAGCCACGTTTCGACAAGTGTTTGAAAAAATGTTATCTTTTCCCGTCTCCCCTAACAACCAAGATAGTATTTATAGCCCGACCAATCGTGGTTAGGCTTTCATTTGTTGCGCTCCAATCAATTTGAAGTTTACATGGTAGGCTATTTCTGTAACGTAAATTTTTTTCAAACACGTTAAAAAAAAATCTTATGAGCAGAAATGATTTTATGCTGTCAGGCACCCCCAATATTTTATTTTGGGTATAATTTATTAATTCCTGGACTATTTGCGTAACGTTTTACATATTATTTGTCAGCAAGCCCTAAGGAACCCAAAAATACTAATTTAAAGGAGCTACGTGGCTGCGTTCAAAATATGCAATTTCTTCTACCTCCTGTTTGGAAGATGTGCTGTCTGGGTACTGTTATGTGTTCAAACGTAAACCCATCTATTGTTATCTTTTCTAATAAGAGTCTGTTATGATTTATAAACCTAACTCTGGGAAAGGGTAGTGTATTTTATCACTGTCCGTCTGAAAAAGTTAGTGCTTGTAGACTTACACGCGTGATGCCAGCATTTGTATATAGCGCGTCGCGTGTTGCATGCGTTCCTGATTTCCAGCCCTCCCCTCTCGCCATCCTTTTGTCCATCTGTTCGTTCGTTTTGGTAACGTAATATAATTAATGTTAGGATTAATTTAGGTCATTACGCAGTACGTCTCAATGTTTTTCTTAGAAATGCAGCACACGTTTCATTGAAGAAAGCGGGTATAATACAGTAAGCTTTTACTATCAACGTGAAAGCGTTACAATTTGCAGACGAAGCAGAAAACAAGGGGGATTTCGAGTACATTCTTTGTGACAGCACTGTCATTTTCCCATTGCGTATCGGGAGGTACCACATAGTTCAACCGGGATGGCTCCCGCAACTCTGCTATTTGGGAGGCCAATAAAAGGTCCTTTAGAAGCTTTATTAAGGACCTGGACGGATGAGAAGGCGGAAGAACCTGTTACCTCATCTTATCAATACGTGAACGAACTGACCACTCGTCTGAAAGCTGGATGGAAACTGGCAAATGATAATTTGAAACAAGCCAGGAAGAAACATGCAGCATATTTTAATAGGAAGGCAAAGGACCGAGAACTAGCTGTGAGAGAGAAGGTGCTTCTTCTACTACCCGGCAGCCAGAATAAATTACAAATTGGTTGGCAAGGTCCATATACGGTTCTAGAGAAGGTGTCTAGAACAAACTATAAAATTGACAAAAAGGGGAAGGACAAAGTTTATCATGTAAACCTGTTAAAGAAGTATCTGGACAGACCACTCCAGGAAAGCACCCCCTTATTGACCTTGGCTATTGCAACCCAGATGCAAAAGAAACCACAATACCCATTACATCCTTGTGAAACAGCAGCACAGGTAAAAGTCAGTAAGCACCTGACTAAAAACCAGAGGGAGAGAGTTCAACAGGTTCTGGAGGAACATACAGATGTATTAACAGATAAACCAGGTGATAAGGGTGGATTTGTGCTGAAGTGGTAACTTGCCACCCTTATCGACACCTGGTGTTAAAGTGTAAGATGTAGGTGTCTTCTCTGATTTAGGATGTTGCTGTGTATGTGGTAGTGGAACAGTTCAATGGGTTATCACACAGGCAACATGACGTGTAGAGTCATAGAAAGGGTAACTTCGTTGTATAAGTTTCTTTCATTTATTGCACGCCACAAAACAGTCATGATACTTATGACATCAACATGGTTAACGAGTTCAGCAAGATGATATGGCACATTGAAAACAATTTCTGTAGTCAGCAATGATAGCTGTTGTATATATGCGTCATAAGACATCACAGTTCAATAGATTCAGAAATTCATCAATCATCGAGTGCTAGTTCGTGAAGCTGTATAAATAATAATAATTTCTATAACTTCTGCAACAGTGTCAGCTACAGATCTTCAATGTTCATAAACAATAATAAATGCTCCCATTCTGATGCTAGCAGATCAGTTGTATACAATAAGTCCGTTCACTGTCTGCACGTGAATAGCATACATGGGCTACAGGTCAGCTCGACCTTTATAAAGTTCCTAAGTCTAACCATCTGACTTGGACGTGATCTCTGATATAACGAATCCTGGAACACAGACAACAGTCTTGTTGGTCTAGAGCGACCCATATATATTTAACTAGTTCAGGTATACAGATACCGGTGACTTAATCCTAGTCAAAGTACCTCTCCATTTTTCATCACACAGGCGAGCAAATAGGCGACAAAATGACGAACCTCTAGATGATAGCATAAAGTTCGATACAAGAGGAATTACCTTATTTCGGAAAATCAACCATGAACATATGCCTCCAGGCAGGCTGCATAATACTGGGAAATAGTCTAGTTAGCTAACTAACTCACTAAGACACTGTATTTCCCTCAGAGAATCACAAGACGCAGTTGCGTCTGCTCGCTTCTTAAACCATTTCTAAACTGCCCCAACTGGGCGGAACACACAGAACGAACTCCCGGTTTGACATGCGCAGAACGACAATCTCTGAGTTGCCGTTCACAATAAGACGATTCGAAGAACATTCGAGATAAAAGTCTTACACAGTCGCGCCTTTTATGGTCATGAAAAGAAGCGTTAAGAAAGGTTTCAGACATCTACCATAGTTGACTGATACTACCAAATAAGGAGATGTGGTCACGCTTCGTTCAAGAAATTATAGACCGAACGTGTCTCTATACAAGAGAAGGCAACTCCTAAAAAATTGTAGTTTCGATAACTCGGATTATGTCCCTTTGACCATAGAAAACATAATACACACTTCAGTCAAAAAAATGATCATACATATCAAAAAATGTTTATACAAACGAAAAATAATAATGATCCGTGCGTAACATTACCGCACCCTCCCTGGCAAAAAAAAATGAAACAGTTTTTTTTTTTAAATCCTGGAGCCGGAAAAAATCTAGGCTCCTAACGCACGTATGATGCGTGGATATATACCTAACAAATTAGCTCAACGCATGGAGCGACACTGAGATCATATCTCAGATCCTTAGAGAAAAAATTTATCTAAGTATACGCTGATATATTCCAGGAAGGTGCCACCAACACACGCCACAATGATGGCAACAACATAATGACAATCAAATTATACTCATACCAATATATGAAATTAAATATATTATGTGTTATCATACAATGTGTTGCAAATAGCGGTGTAATTTACTAATATACCGCACTATATTATTACATTATATAAAGTAACAGTAATTAATAAGTAATACATGTGTTGCTCTTCGGTGACATAAAACATTCAATAGAAGAAGATGTGGACATCATCCGCTCCCAATGTAGGACAGGACTTGATATCCTCAAAGTTCCACAATGGACATAAACTCGCAGACTTCAATGATGTGCTGCGAAAATATCAATAACACAAATCTTAAAGACAACTGGTAAATTTCTTAATACAATCCTGAAAATAATTTATTTAAATGTGGCCGAGTGATCTTTTGGCCCGTATATCACTAACTAAGCCTTCTTAGATAATTACATGGTACAATGTTATAAATTTCCCTCAAAAAAAAAAAAAGTGAGACAAAATCTACTAACATGTCATTATAACATTGGACTGTATATCAGGAAATATATATATATGACAGAAGAATCATGTGGAATCGTGTGGACATCTGGACAGAATGTCTGCCATTACATTATCCGAACCACGGATAGCTCGAACCGAGAAATGAAATGGTTGAAGAGCTATGGCATAACGAGTGGACCTCGAGCTCTTCAAGTTTTTGCTCTGAATAGCAGTAAGCGCTTTCTGGTCGGTTTCCACAATGAAATGTGCGCCTAGAAGAAATCTTTGTAACTTCAGAATAGACCATACCATAGCCAATAACTCACGGTCTAAAACCGAGTAATTCTTTTCTGCAGCGTTTAATTTCCTAGAGATATACATCACCGGATGCAAAGTATCAGAATACTCCTGCATTAGTGCTGCCCCAATCCCTGTTGACGAGGCGTCACTTCGAAGAACAAAAGTCTTCTCAATAGTAGGTAACTTAAGAATAGGTGGAGATGAAAATAGGGCTTTAACCTGGTCCAATGAGGATTGACATTCTTTAGACCAGCGGATCAGATTAGGCGACCCTTTCTTCAATAAAGTAGAAAGCGGTGCCATAATGGAGGACAGATTCGGAATGAATCGTCCGTAGAATTGAATCAAACCTAATAGACTCCTTACTTGTTTCTTCGTCTTAGGGACCGAAATGTTAAGTATTTTTGAAACATTGTGGTCCTCTGTCTTTAAAAGACCATGACCAACCCGATGACCTAGGAAAGAAATCTCGCTAAATCCTATAAAGGCTTTAGAGGGTTTTGCAGTCAAGTTATACTCGCGAAGAGTAGACAGTAATTCGTATAAACCCAAATAGTGATCTTCCCAAGAATCACTGAATAGACAGATATCATCTAGGTATGCTATGACATCTGTACGATATGCGAGAATTCGCCGCATCATGCGTACGAATGTAGCAGGGGCGTTCATAAGACCAAAAGGCATGAAATTCCATTGGAATAAACCCCTAGGTGTAGAAAAAGCTGTAAAAGGTTTGGCACGTTCAGTTAGCGGGACTTGCCAATAACCTTTAGACAAATCTAGTTTGGTAAAGAATCTAGAATTAGAAAGTTTATTGAGTAGCTCTTCTAATGAAGGCATAGGTTCAGCATCGAACTTCGTAACTTGGTTCAATTTGCGATAATCTACGCAAATGCGAATGTTATTATCCTTCTTTCGAACAATAACCATAGACGAAGAGTATGCTGAAGTGGATGGTTCAATGATTTCCAAACGTATCATTTCATCCAACTCTTTTTCGACTTGAGACTGGAAATGAATAGGTATTGGATATGGTCTGACTCTGATAGGATTGTGATCAGTTAGCACAATGTCATGTTCTATGACATGTGTGTGTCCCGGATGTCTGTAAGAACATCCTGAAATGTTTGCAACATCGAAGAAACTTGTCGATGTTCCTCAGCGGAAAGATTTGGAGAAACGGTCACGTTTTTCCAAGATTCCGTAGAATAAAGTGGGACCATAGAAAGAGGAAGATTGACATCAGAAAAAGTAGTTTCCTCATCCTGTATAACTGACAGAGATGAGTACTGACCACGAGTTGCTTGTGAATTGTCCGTAGCCTGGAAAATAGGCTGCAAATAGTCAGGTCTTTCATAAAATTCTGTGAGCATATTTATGTGGAAAGTTTTATGCTTTCCATCAATATCGACAACATAGTCGACATCAGAAATTTTGGAGACTATTGCATATGGACCTTTCCATGCAATTAGAAGTCTGTTCTCCCTTGAAGGAAGTAGAACGAGAGCTTTGTCACCTGGACAAAGTTGTCGTAGACATCTATTCTTATTTGCAAACTGCCTTGCCTTTTCTTTAGCAAATTCTGAAGACGAAGTTGCTAGTTTGCATGCCTCGATGATCTTTTGCCTAAGAGCAATGACGTACTCATAAGAAGATTGAGTCTCATCGCTAATATTATCGGCAGTGATTAGATCGTGAAGTAAAGACATAGGGCCGCGCGGTTGCGCGCCAAAGACAAGTTCAAAAGGGGAAAACCCCGTATGTTCATTGGGGACCTCTCTATACGCAAAGAGAGCCGCGGGTAAGACCCTGTCCCAATCCTGAGGATGATCCTCAGTTATTTTACCAAGTAAAGTTTTCAGAGTCCTATTTAAACGTTCGACCAACCCATTAGACATTGGGTGATAGATACTGCTGAGAGACCTTTTAATGTGTAGCATAGACATTACCTGTGACATAGTGTCTGATATAAGTTGAGTGCCATGGTCTGACAATATTTCTCCGGGAAAACCCAAGCGAGAAAATATCAGCCAAAGAGCGTCTGCGATATCAGCAGTTGAGATGCTCTTGAGAGGTATTGCCTCTGGCCAACGTGTGCACATATCGACACATGTAAGGATAAATTGATGTCCTCTAGCCGACTTAATTCTAAAAGGACCGATAATATCTATTGCCATTTTTTGAAAAGGGCGAATAGGAATGTCAGCAGCCTGGATAGGCGCAGCATGTCGTGGTCCTTTAGATTTGACCTCCTGACATACTTTGCAAGAGCGACAGTACATTCGTATGTCCTTGCTCACAAATGGCCAAAAGAAAGCCGCAAGAACCCTCGACTTTGTACGGGAAAAACCCATATGTCCAGCACATTGCGAGTCATGAGCATGTTGCAATATTTGCAATCTCATGCTCTTAGGCACAAGAATTTGTGAATGAGTGGACGTAGTCGAGTCTTGTACCATACGTACAAGTACGCCGTTCTTCATAGAAATCCAAGATTTCCTATTAGTGTTCTGATTAGGATCACCTTTTTTTGCTAGAATGAAGAATTTTTGTAAAGAAGGATCTTCTTCTTGCAATTTGATAAATGAGTCACGTGTAATAGTCAAGTGACTATCTTGGTCATTTACTTCATCATTATTAGTTAATGAAGTTTGAGGTGGATCCAGAGCATGTGCTCTTGTGACCACCGCATTGGTAGCTTCAATGTTTTGCTCTTCCCAAACAGCAATCTGCTGTGGGGTACATTCCCTAACTCCGTGAATACGACCAATAATAAGGTCCGCAATAGGGTTTGGAAGTAGACACGCGTGGACCTCTCCCGTGAAGAAAGGAGTAGCAATGTGTATTATAGCAGTAGGATACTTTTCTAACGTGCCACCAAATGTGACACATTTGATGACTTTTCCTGTAGCACAGGATGGATCTACAAGAGATTGCCTAACGCCGACAGTAGTACATCCAGAATCAAACAACACTGAGACTGGATTACTATTTACTAGCCCCTTATGTAATATAAGAGAACCTCTCCCATCATGAGCAACATTAGCAGGAAGAGCGGGCAAAGGATGACCACAGCTTAAAGTACTAACGGTTTTCGGATCAAATAAAGTACTGCATTGGATACATTTATTTGCCCTACCAAAATCAAAAGATGAGCATCCGATAGCATTATGGTCTTTATCATTATTAACCTGTTTATCTGCTCCCTGAGATTCTTGTTGAACAGAGTTTGTCTGTTGATATCTTTTTCTCTTATGTTGCGATCTACCGCGACCATTATTGCCTCTGCAATTATCATTAAAGTCCCTACTGTAATTTTTATCCTGGTTTGAGTTCCAGTTTCCATAACTGTCATTACTATCTCTATGTTGTTGAGAACCTCTATTATCTTGGTATTGAGGTCTCTGCATAAAATATTTTCCTCTATACCGATTACCTTTGTGAAAATTTCTAAAGTTAACCGGAGTAGAATAACGTGTAGTATTAGGTTGTCTCCAGTTCTGGGAAGAAGAATCACCCTGGAATTGATCACTATGGTTCTGGGCATAATTACGATTACTCTTTTTATTGAAATTTTTCTGGCTACCCTGAAATTTACGCATAAAATTTGGGCCATAAGGTGCTGCCGAAGCAACTGGCAGACCTTCTTTCACCTTAGAGTTACTAATGGTTATGTGCGGATGCGCAGTAACATACTGGCTACAGTATTCTTCCATTTCTTTTATGTTTTTAGGCTTACGCTCATGAAGAAAAGATAGAAAAGCTTCATTAACAGAAGACATAACCTTATCTCTAAGTAGTAAATCCATAAGAGCTTCAAATGTATTTTCTGTCTTAGACAACTCAACCCATCGTAAAAAAGTAAGACGGATGCCTGAGATGAATTCAGAGAATTCAACTCCAGTTTCTGGTAACATGGTTTTAAATTTAAGACGATATCCGTCCTCGTTAAGTTGGTACTTCTTTAACAATGCCGCCCTGACAACCTCATAGTTGTTTTTGTCAGGCACATTTACCATACTCAACAAAGTCAAAGCATCACCTCTAAGTATCTTGGACAGATGATACACATATAATGTTTTATCTATATTATGCACATTACATGCACTTTCAAATCTATCTAGATAAAATGTTATATCATCGATTGAGGGATTAAATGCTGGTAGATTAAGCTTGAAATCCTTAGCATTAGTCTTATTTGACACCTTATTTGCCTCATTAGCATTACCAGTGTTCAATAACTTTAACTTCTCTAACTCTAAAGCTAAGACTTTTTCATCATGTTCCATTTTTGCTTTTCTCTCATCAGCCTCTCTTTGTAACCTTCTTTCTTCAGCCTCAGCCTGTAACTTTCTTTCTTCAGCCTGGGCCTGTAACTTTTTTCCTTCAGCCTCTATTTCAAGTCTCTTATTTTCAGCTTCTTTTTCAAGTCTCTTATTTTCAGCTTCAGCCTGGGCCTGTAACTTTTTTTCTTCAGCTTCTTTTTCAAGTCTCTTATTTTCAGCTTCAGCCTGAAGCCTCTTCTCCTGAGATTCTGCTTCTCTTTTTTGTTTTTCCATTTCCATTTGAAATCTTTTTTCCTCCACCTGCATCTGCAGTTTCTTTTGTTCTATTTCAGCCTCTATTCTCTTTTGTTCAGTTTGTTCTTTCATTTTCTTTTCTTCCGACTTCAATGCCTTGGCATATTGAACAGTCGCAAATTCTTCTAATTTATCACCTGTCTTCCCAAGGGCTTTACCCTGCTCAATAAAGTACTCAAATGTAGACATGATGTCCAAAATGTGAGTACAGAACCTGAAATAATTAATTATCTTATTTCAATGTTAAATAGCAACAAGACTTAATAAAGTGCTTGTATAATCTCTATGTTGAACCCAATCTCTGTGGGAAACAGGAGTTGACACCAACTTGTATTATCAAATGTATAATAATATCACAAGTCACCTCTTAATTAACAGTGCACTACCCAAATCAGTGCATAATCATCAGTTATTTATCATAACTGCACTACAATAGTGCATAAGCAAAAAACACCAGTTTGTTATGATAAGTGCACTATAGACCAATAGTGCATGAGCATATATCAACAATAGTGAAAGCTAACTATGCAAGAACTATGTAAACAATAACAAGACAATGTAAACAATAACAAAGGTCATCAACAATGTAAACAATAACAAAGATCAAAGTCAATGTAAACAACAACAAAGATCAGAGTCAATGTAAACAATAACAAAGATCAGAGTCAATGTAAACAATAACAAAGATCAGAGTCAATGTAAACAATCAACAAAGATCAAACAATACGAAAACATTCGCATAAGTCAAATACACAAACAGCAAAACTAAAAAGAAATATGCGAAGATATGACTAACAAATGACGCTACAGTGTATACACAAAAATATACGTAAAGAACTGAATAATAGCAAAGGGGAGACCTACAAATACAAACAATCGAAATCGAAACTAAAAACACAAAGAAAGAGAGAGAAGAAAAAAAGAAAAAAAAATATATATATACAAGAAACAAAAATAAAGCACAACTCGTCACAACTAAACAGATATAGCAACGATTGTCGCTAGCAAATTTCACTGTAGGAAATTCGCACAGTCCCTAACGAAAACGCTAACAGTAGAACCTCTGTGACGTGGTATCTTCTACTGTAAGACTCCGCCCAACCGAGAAAAACCCGCTGAAATATAAACATATAAATATACAAATAACAAATAACATATAACATATAAACATGTATCATGAAAACAATAGGAGAAAGTGTGAAAGTACAGAAGGCTCAGTTAGAACATAAGGGCACAGTTCACAAACAAAACAGGCCACTTAACTTCTATAAATCCAGCGTCAGCACGGTGCAGAACAGGATGTAATCAGCATTCTGAGGATAATGATCCAACGTTGATTAACTTCTGCTCCCATAAACAGCCATGACGAAGGAAAAGAGCTTCTAATACTGCAACAGTTGTTACGGCACTTGACCTTCTGAATCTTCTAAATTGATTTAACCGGCACTTGACCTTCTGAACCCGCAACAGTACCCCTGAGACCGGAACAGTTGTTACGGCACTTGTCCTTCTTTTCACCAGATCAGGAAATCCATTCGCTCGGTACTTGTCCTTCTAATTTTACCTAAACTTCAATATTGCCGAGCAGCGCCGGGTAGTTTCAAAATCAGCAACTGTCAGAAAATCCGGATACTTTCAATAAAATTTCTTGTAAGGTGGTAGTTGATGCTGTAGTTGTATCTAGTATGATGATGATGTCTGGGTTTGCTGACCCCCTTGATAGCTGGAATCAGAGTGAACCAACCTATGGCCACCAACAATGATATGGTGCGCCAAAATATCAGATGATAGAACCAGCTCTGGCCACCAAAAATGATAAGGGTGGATTTGTGCTGAAGTGGTAACTTGCCACCCTTATCGACACCTGGTGTTAAAGTGTAAGATGTAGGTGTCTTCTCTGATTTAGGATGTTGCTGTGTATGTGGTAGTGGAACAGTTCACAGGGTTATCACACAGGCAACATGACGTGTAGAGTCATAGAAAGGGTAACTTCGTTGTATAAGTTTCTTTCATTTATTGCACGCCACAAAACAGTCATGATACTTATGACATCAACATGGTTAACGAGTTCAGCAAGATGATATGGCACATTGAAAACAATTTCTGTAGTCAGCAATGATAGCTGTTGTATATATGCGTCATAAGACATCACAGTTCAATAGATTCAGAAATTCATCAATCATCGAGTGCTAGTTCGTGAAGCTGTATAAATAATAATAATTTCTATAACTTCTGCAACAGTGTCAGCTACAGATCTTCAATGTTCATAAACAATAATAAATGCTCCCATTCTGATGCTAGCAGATCAGTTGTATACAATAAGTCCGTTCACTGTCTGCACGTGAATAGCATACATGGGCTACAGGTCAGCTCGACCTTTATAATGTTCCTAAGTCTAACCATCTGACTTGGACGTGATCTCTGATATAACGAATCCTGGAACACAGACAACAGTCTTGTTGGTCTAGAGCGACCCATATATATTTAACTAGTTCAGGTATACAGATACCGGTGACTTAATCCTAGTCAAAGTACCTCTCCATTTTTCATCACACAGGCGAGCAAATAGGCGACAAAATGACGAACCTCTAGATGATAGCATAAAGTTCGATACAAGAGGAATTACCTTATTTCGGAAAATCAACCATGAACATATGCCTCCAGGCAGGCTGCATAATACTGGGAAATAGTCTAGTTAGCTAACTAACTCACTAAGACACTGTATTTCCCTCAGAGAATCACAAGACGCAGTTGCGTCTGCTCGCTTCTTAAACCATTTCTAAACTGCCCCAACTGGGCGGAACACACAGAACGAACTCCCGGTTTGACATGCGCAGAACGACAATCTCTGAGTTGCCGTTCACAATAAGACGATTCGAAGAACATTCGAGATAAAAGTCTTACACAGTCGCGCCTTTTATGGTCATGAAAAGAAGCGTTAAGAAAGGTTTCAGACATCTACCATAGTTGACTGATACTACCAAATAAGGAGATGTGGTCACGCTTCGTTCAAGAAATTATAGACCGAACGTGTCTCTATACAAGAGAAGGCAACTCCTAAAAATTGTAGTTTCGATAACTCGGATTATGTCCCTTTGACCATAGAAAACATAATACACACTTCAGTCAAAAAATGATCATACATATCAAAAAATGTTTATACAAACGAAAAATAATAATGATCCGTGCGTAACACCAGGCCATACAAATTTGCTACAGTATGACATGAAACTGGTAGACTCAAACCCAATCTGTATGAGAGCCTATTCTATTCCGTTCGCGAAGGAGAAGGCATTAAAGGAAGAAATAGATTATTTGTTGAAGGAGGGGATTATTTCGCTCAGTGAATCATCTTTTAGTTCTAGTGTCGTTTTGTTGAGAAAACCGTCTGGGGAACACAGACTGTGCATAGATTACAGGAAACTGAATGCTGTCACAGAAGGACAAGTGGATCCATTACCAGACACAAAACAGTTATTTGCCAGACTGAACAAGGCAAAATACTTTTCAAAGGTGGATCTTAGTAAAGGCTATTACCAGATCCCAGTGAAGCCTGAAGTGAGACCTTATTTGGCTTTTAGGACTTCGGATGGACATTATGAATTCAATATGCTACCATTCGGACTGAAAAATGCTCCGAGTGTATTTTCAAGGATGATGCGCAAATTGTTGGATCCCCTGAATAACCCATGTATCACGAATTTCATGGATGATATTCTCGTCGCCACAGAGACATTTGAAGAACACATTGAAGCTCTAGAGATGTTATTTAATAGACTTAGGGAGGCGAACTTAACTGCTAGGCCAACAAAATGTTGTATTGGATGCAAAGAGTTGGAATTCTTGGGACACACTGTATATCAGGGTAACATGACCCCTGACCCTAAGAATTTGGAAAAACTGCAGAGAGCACCTAGGCCACAAACAAAAAAGGACGTGCGATCATTCGTGTCGTTATGCGGATTTTATCAGAAATACATCAACAATTTTAACGCTATTTGTGCTCCTCTGACTGATCTGACTCGCAAGGGACTTCCAGATAAAATTATTTGGACTGCACAATGTGAACTAGCGTTCCAAGAGTTAAAGGAAAAACTCACTAGCAAGCCTATTCTCAAACTGCCTGATTTGTCACAGGACTTTGTCTTAAGAACCGATGCAAGTAATGTAGGACTCGGAGGGGCTTTGTTGCAAAGATCATCTTCACCTGATGGGGAACTGAAATCAGTCGCTTATGCAAGCCGCAAATTGAATAAAGCGGAACAAGGATACTCCACAAGCGAAAAAGAATGTTTAGCGTTAATCTGGGCAATAAAGAAGTTTCAAATCTATCTGTATGGTAGGACTTTTGTGGTCGAGACGGATCATCAGAATCTCGTATTCTTATCTCAGGCTAAGCATGAAAACGCAAGATTGCTGAGGTGGTCTTTATTGCTTCAACCTTATCAGTTTAGTATCCAATATATCCCAGGCAAATTGAATGTCGGTGCAGATTTCCTCAGTCGGCACCCCTGTGATCAAAATTAGAGTAATGGCAGACGTGAGGAGAGATTTTATCTATGTGTATCACTGGTTTTAGAACTTGCCGTAGGCATGTTTTCAAGTGGGGAGATGTGTCATAAAATTAACAGTGATACAACGTAAAAATATCTCTAAAGGATAAAATGTAGGGATAAAAAGAATGCGTAAGTTACTAGAAGGCATGATCGCCCACGCCGCGGGTCATCACCCGCCATGGAAATTAAATTGCTGAAACGGTTACCATTTGAACGGGATGAGAACGGCGGATCAAAAAGGAAAAAATATGACGGAAAAATTGCGTGAAACTAGCAAGGCTAAAAAGATGCAATTGGGGGGGAGGGGGAACGGAGGAAAATTCACGTCCCCAAGTTGACACAAGGTAACGAAATCGACAAAAGGGACCATAGTATTATACGCAACAGTCATTTTTTGGACGTTTTTGCGATATTTTGTCCTTTATTTGAATGCAGCGGCAAACGTTTCACAGAAGATTCTAGAAAATATTTCGAAAAAAACAACTAACCTTGAAAAGTAACTTTTTCTTAATAATGATGTTAGGAATATAAAAATTAGCTGGCCGGATGGCCCATTTTGAGCAGTGAAATAATATGCTTTTATTTATACAGACGGATAGATAATAATGAAGACATTGACAAAAGACTGTGTTGTTCACATCAGCGAAAGACTGCATTGAATCAAACATGTCACTAATTTGCACAAAAAACCGCGACCTTGAGACTCAAGTGTTCAAATCTAGTTAGAATGAAAGAGAGGGACATTGGTGGGAGCTGTGGCTAAAAATAACTTTAAAGACAAAATTTGTAGAGGGGACGGATAGGTTGGTTCAAAAACCAAGTACGTTTTTTGTGAAAACGCAAGTAGAGACGGACGGACTAACAGATAAAAATCCATACTTGACTGAAGCATGACTGAAATGACTTTAGTGTAGGAAATTTGAATTTGAAAAAAAACAAGGCATTGATTGGCCACAGACAATCATATTATCAGCGCTCAGACGCGCTTTTTTGCCATTCCTCAATAGTTGTCCAGTGATAGACACAGTAAATTTTAAGTGTGGTGATTTCCAATGAAGTAAATAGAAATAAGTTCAGGGACGCCATACTATAGCCAGCAGCTCAGCTGAGTTTTGCTAGCATTTCTGTGTTCTTTATTCATAATCTGGTAAGATTGAAATTATTTCTTTGTATATTTTAAATATTGTTTAATGTTTCGAGTGATTTGATACTGCCATATCGAAATCTAGCCTTACAACAAGTAAGGATTTGCTCTAGACCCCCGCCCTAGTTCAGGGTCTAGGGACAAACAATATATATAAACTCCAGCAAGGATTAGGAAGGACAGATCAAGTGTTGAGATCAGTGGAACATATCACCTATCCTATCCTATGGCAGGAAGCTAATAAACATATTTCGGAATATGTAGTCTGGGAGAACTTATCCTATGTGAAACCAACTTGGTAAGATGTGTTGTATGGTCAGAGAGATCTGACCCTGTCTAAGTGGTGTTATTGTAAATTGTTACGTGTAGAAGTGGCTCCTTAGGTAAGGTTCTGAACCTAACCAATACTTTATTTCAGAGCTGTGAGTTTTTTATGTTGACACCAAAAGGTGGTGTCAAATGCTGGGTAAATAATTGACAGTGAGGACCCGTGCAGTGTCGCATCTCGGCAGAACAGCCTTGTATTGCCCCCAAGCACGGAGAGGTGGGGCCACCCGATATATTGCCCCAAGCACGGAGAGGTGGGGCCACCAGATTCCAGCACCAGAACTACTCTTTCGAAGTTACGTAAGCAGGCTGGTCTGCTGGATTTACACCAACTTCATAGACATAGCACCCAAAGTGAATTACTACTAAAACATCCCATTTCCTTCCATCATTAATGGACAATGTTTGGTAGGCTTAGACAGGGAGGGATGAAGCCACCCCAACAGCACATCTATTCATCGTTCTCCCAGGGAAAATAAAATTATGAACTGTAGAAATATTAACTACTCGTGAAAATTGTATACGTACACACCTTTTATTTATCATGTCATTTATTCATGCCATTCACTCATAAATTCCAAAATCTTTCATATGTTCTGGCCAAAATAAAACCTTGGTTCAGAACAAATAAATTTAAAAAAGATTTACTTTCTAAAATTTCACCAGCTGAATTTAGTTCATTGTGTTCTAAATTTTATTGATAATATTATATTATTTAATATCTGTGTGTGTGTGTTTGTATATGTCAGTACAACACATTACATTCAGTACCCTAGATTTTAACGTAGCCACATTCATTAGAAAAAAAGATAGGTGTGAGGTCGTAGTGGTAGCAAGAAAGGCCTTCTGAAAATTCACAGCTACATTTTAACTCAGGAGCCTTCACAGCTGACCTCACACATCACACTTAGTAATATCACCATCATACAATACCATCAAAACCACTACACAGGCCTTCCAGAAATGGGATCACATTTACCAGATTCTCGACCATCTTTGAAGCGTTTGTGCCACACCTTTATTTGTGTGGCAGTTATTGCATTGTCTCCAAAAGTATTCTGAATCATCATAATAGTTTCCGTGGAGGAATGTTGAAGCTTGACGCAAAATTTGATGCAGATTCTTTGCTCTACTCGTTCAGCCATTTTGAATGCGACGACCACAAAGTGCACGTGCTCACTAATCGGCTTTTAACGGTCGCACGGACTGGTGCAGCAACGTCAACATTGCACAAGTATGTGCATAACAGGCCACTCTATTTGGCTGCCAAGTTACATCGATGTCGAGCAACGGTTTTTCTAATATTAATCATGGCCGGTTCTTTTCCGGACAGCCCTCGTATACATACAATTTTTTTTTGGACCTCTGTATATTTTCCCGCCAAATTCTTATACAAAATGTGGCGTCCCATGCTCCGCTGTTCCGTCCAACAGTAAACAGTTTTTCTGACACTTGATTGTCTGCTTTACCTCTTATTCTCCCCTGCAAAATCTTGAGCAATATGTTAATTGTGTGACTCATCAGGTTGACTGTTCTAAAGTCTGAACATTCTGTTGTATCAGGTTTTTTGGGCAATGTTATAAAGACTGATGTCTTCAGGTCATGTGGTATGTATCCTGATTTATACATGTCGTTACATCGATCTAAAATGTTATCATACTAAAGTCGTCTAGGGCTTTTATCATTTCTATTTTGATGTTGTCTATGCCTGTTGTTTTTCTCATCATATTTATTGCTTTCTCGGCGTCTGTGTTCAGACTGGATGGGACTTCATTAATATCTGGTGACGGTTGGTGTCGCTATTGTCCACGAATAGCTATGTTACATATTATGTTATGTACAGCGCACCAAAAATGGCTTTACCATACTTTTTTTTTTATACAGCTACCCCTTGGGAATAGTTTTTCTTTGTGTTTTATTTCCATGTTTTCCACTTCCTTCCATTCTACTTCTAATCGTCTGCTTTTTTTTTCTTGCTGACACTTCGTAAAAATTTCTTTGTTTTTTTGTATTTTTGAGCGTTGGCTGAATGGCTTGTGTAAAAATCTAGAGGCTTTCTGTTGACTTGTGTAGCGTGTATCTATTTCCCTCTAAGCTCTGCTATTCTTTTAATTGATTTTTTTTTTGTCCTTGCCTTCTTGATGTCTTACAGTACTTTGCCTTGATCTAACATTTAACTCACGTGGTAGTGGCTGGCCAGTTTTTTATGACGATATGTCCAAACTATTTACTTTTGTTTTGTGTAACTTTAAACAGCGTCGGAAGATTATCTCAAAGGTTCTGTAATTATCGTGAAGACGATGTTACATCACTGACTGAATGAATGACTGACTCACTCATTACCCGACTCACTCACTGACTCACTCACTCTCATACTTACTCTTTCACTCACTTGCTTCTTCATTCACTCACTTCCTCATTTACTCACTCAGTCACTCTCTCACTTCTTGTCGTTCTTTGTGGAGCATAGCCCTACAACTACTACCTGCTAAATATTAAACTGTTCCCACGACAACCTTGTTATCTTAGAATCCTCTTTTACTCTTCTATCCTGCTTTCTCTCTGGCCTTCCCGCTTCTCTCTTTCTCTGTGAGTACCAGTCAATAATAATGACATACAGAACCGATTAGTCCTGAAGATAATGCCACGTTTAGCCATCTAACAAAGCTTGATAAACATGTCATTATGTTTGTTGTTCTTGTCCAAGACCTCACGTCTTAGAACTGAAGAACAAGAAAATAAGAACAAAATATAACCATTCTCAAACAGCGTAGTTCGTTGTGTGCTGAGATTTTATTTATAATATCTAAAGATTTCTGCTAAAACAGAATTTTATTAAACATAATTGTGAACTAACAAATTCACATATGAAGGTACGAGTACAACAAGCATCTAGCGCCATGAAAGTCGGTGTCAGATAAGAGAAGAAAGCAACATAAAAATTACCTAGAAAATATATGTTTGATCTTGTGTGTCAAATGAAAATATATGTTTGATCTTGTGTGTCAAGGGACAATATATGTTTTATCTTGTGTGTCAAGTGAAAATGAGACACAAAATTTATTTCGAATCGACAAGATGTTCAGATAAGACTGGAGCACATATGATATTCCATCAGTTGATATCTCTTGTCCAGATAATAGGGCTCTGAACGACTATCATGCTGTATTTCCAAGTGTGGATATTTCTTATCTTGATGATACTCACTAGTTGATTATCTTGAACGCATGTCCAATATGCTATATCCTTAATCTTGATGATACACTCTGAAGGCTATCTTCTATTCATTTTTTTTTTTAGCAAAGTTTTGCCTCGTTTTGGCTAGACGCGTCCCGTTCAACCTAGTCGGTTATATTAGGGCGCATGTCCAAACATAAAAGACCCTTAAGTCTGGTTCTATTCATTTCCTAATGTTTCCTTACAATAATTATATCATTGTGAGTGTGTGGTTTTTTTTTTGTTTTTTTTTTAAATTTGTCCGTTTACCTTCAGCTCATTTTTCTACTATGACTTTTAACAAAATGTAACCACATTTTTCATGCGCACACAACTATAGTGTGTCTGGTGTTGATACCTTCCATTGTTTCTATTTTAAATCATTGCTTTACAAGCCATCTGTGTTCATTTGCAATTAATTCCTGAAAATGCACGGTACTTTGTAAAAGATGTCCATGATTTTTTTTTTTCAAATTGCTAATTTTCTGTCCATATTTATGCCCCACGCAATGTTGATGTACATAGACATCATTTGATGAAAGTCACGTTACTTTTGTTTGTCATTAGTTCATATATAAATGCCTGCCTCAGGGTTATCGGTATGAGGCAATAACATATATAGATGACAGTCTCGCAGAACATATCTGTAGCAGCATGTTGAACTGTCTCCAAGAAAATGTTCAGTCGATCAGCATCATCATCATCATCGGGTGCTATCTCCACAACGAAGACCGACTGTAACGGATTTCCAACGTCTTCTATCTCTTATCATGATGGTGTACTTTGAAAGACTCTTTCTTGTCCATCTCTTGATGTTATCTTCCCACTTATAGCGCTGTCTTCATCTTGCACGTTCACCTTCAACTCTATCTTCTATGTTAGTCTTCACTAAGGTGTAATGCCTTTTTTACATGGCCAAAATATTTTAGATGCCTAATTTTGATCATCTTCAGTTGATACAGACACACAAATGTGTTAAGAATAGTTCACAGATTATTTATCTTTATGGAATTTTTTTTTCTGAGAAGAGACAACATAGCACAGACAATAAAGGTGAAATATAGAAATGTTGAATTATAAATAGGTGTTTATGTTTTTTGTTTCGTTGGGTTTTTTTTAATTCATAACATGGAATGAATTGAATACTTGCACCGGGTTTGTAAAAAAAGAGGACATTTCTTGTGAATGAACAGACTTTAAGAAAGTCACATGACAGAAACTGGCACGTTTGAAGGCTTAATAGATTTTAAGAAATATGAAGAAATACGAAAATTATTACATTTAATTTATTTTAACTATTTCTTAATCCTCTAGGGTTAAAATTGTTTATATTTTAATAGCAGTTCGTTATGACTGCAAATATGTAATCCCTCACCTTTCTTTTGCTCAAACAAAAACTTTTCATATTTCAGTATATAAGACTGACCTGTCATGTTTTACATTTTTTAAAAATGTAGTATTAACACAATGCACCGTGAGTACTTGTTTGTCCTAACTCCTTTTTTTTAAAGTTATCAATTGAAACAGGAAGAGACATAACAAATCAACCACGTATCGTGTTATTCATGATGATTATTCCCCCTGTTAGGCTGGCCGAGAATAAACTTTTATTCCATATCCTAAAATTGTATTTTTTTAAAATAACCATAAACAAAAAATGTGCTCATTCTATAAATGTTATATTTTTGAGGTAGAACAAACAAGCACTCACAAAATGAGACGTTTGGGAGAGCATCCTAAAATAATCTATATTAATTGTGTTCTGATTTTGTTTTGCTTCCATCAACCATGGAGAAAAGAAATAATCAAAGACAACAGTCTATCTTGTAAACGAATGAAGAATAAATGTCATATTTTATTGATTTTTTTATTTTAGTTATTGAATATTGTCTTTAATATCTACAGGAGAAGACATGTATGAAAATGCAACAGCATCTGGCATAGAACCCTTTCACTCTATCCGCCTATGCTTGTAGTTCATGTAACATCATCGATCTAATTTCTACCACGGCGGCCTTCACCCCGGCCATCGCCAATACTGCGGCCGCCCCTGCCACCTCGAGACGACTCTGTTGCAGTAGAAACTCTTAGATTCACCACTGAGTCGATGGTAAGTACTTTGATTACTTCTGTGGCATTAGTAGATGTGGCTGCACGTTTGGAGGAAAAGACAAACGATAATCTTAATTATGTTAATGTTTATTATAGTTTACAAGAACTTGGAAGGACTGCAGTATGATGATGATAAAGGGTGTGGTAAATGAAAATATGTAATGAATATTACTTGGACAAAGGACAAAGAAAGTATTCCGCGTTACGGCCACAAAGCCTTCGTCCAGGGACAAACAGAAAAGAAAGAACGCGAAAACTTAGTAAAGGACATCATACACACACAAAATTAGAAATGATAAGACCTATAAATATACACAGCTGGTGTCGCTGGAATGTCACTCTCAGGAACTCGATAGGTCCTAATTTGTTTCATGGTATTTTGCTTTGTCCTCACTTTCTGTTTTTTCCCATTTCGTTCGTCTGTGCCTAGCCAAGACCGCGAGGCTGTACCATTTTCGTCTACCTGGAAGTATAATTTTCAGAGGACGAGAGATACATAACTCTGTATCTTACTTATTTTTTACTCTTTAGATCCACTGCTGCCGTGAAGCGTAATAGCTAGCTGAAATTCGCATTCTTGAGCGGTCCAAAATGCTGCCATAGCTGAAGTGGACTTGAAGATGAGTACTCAATGTCCGCTTAAATACTGCTAAGGGATGCACCATGTTATGAGAAGAGGAAAGCTGGAATATATCGTAACAACAGGTAACATTGAAGAAAGAAGAGATAGGGGAAGACAAAGAGAGCAAACACTGGACAGTTTGACGTCGTGGCGTGGAAAGAAGTGAACAACATAACTGATCAGTTTTACTGGACAAAGGAAGTTGTGAAGAGACATGATCTCCTACGTCTTGTCTGTGGTCGCTGAATACAAGAGTTCAAAGTTAGTCACGACTTGTCTGTGGTTGCTGAAGACAAGAGTTCAAAATTGGTCACGACTTGTCTGTGGTTGCTGAAGACAAGAGTTCAAAGTTGGTGACGACTTGTCTGTGGTCGCTGAAGACAAGAGTTCAAAGTTGGTCACGACTTGTCTGTGGTTGCTGAAGACAAGAGTTCAAAGTTGGTCACGACTTGTCTGTGGTAGCTGAAGACAAGACTTCAAAGTTGGTCACGACTTGCCTGTGGATGCTGCAGACAAGAGTTCAAAGTTGGTCACGACTTGTCTGTGGTTGCTGAAGACAAGAGTTCAAAGTTGGTCACGACTTGTCTGTAGTTGCTGAAGACAAGAGTTCAAAGTTGGTCACGACTTGTCTGTGGTTGCTGAAGACAAGAGTTTAAAGTTGGTCACGACTTGTCTGTGGTCGCTGAAGACAAGAGTTTAAAGTTAGTCACGACGTGTCTGTGGATGCTGAAGACAAGAGTTCAAAGTTGGTCACGACTTGTCTGTGGTTGCTGAAGACAAGAGTTCAAAGTTGGTCACGACTTGTCTGTGGTTGCTGAAGACAAGAGTTCAAAAATGGTCACGACTTGTCTGTGGTCGCTGAAGACAAGAGTTCAAAGTTGGTCACGACTTGTCTGTTGTTTCTGAAGACAAGAGTTCAAAGTTGGTCACGACTTGTCTGTGGTCGCTGAAGACAAGAGTTCAAAGTTGGTCACGACTTGTCTGTGGTTGCTGAAGACACGAGTTCAAAGTTGGTCACGACTTGCCTGTGGTCGCTGAAGACAAGAGTTCAAAGTTGATCACGACTTGTCTGTGGTTGCTGAAGACACGACTTCAAAGTTGGTCACGACTTGCCTGTGGATGCTGCAGACAAGAGTTCAAAGTTGGTCAGGACTTGTCTGTGGTCGCTGAAGACAAGAGTTCAAAGTTGGTCACGACTTGTCTGTAGTTGCTGAAGACAAGAGTTCAAAGTTGGTCATGACTTGTCTGTGGTTGCTGAAGACAAGAGTTTAAAGTTGGTCACGACTTGTCTGTGGTCGCTGAAGACAAGAGTTTAAAGTTAGTCACGACGTGTCTGTTGATGCTGAAGACAAGAGTTCAAAGTTGGTCACGACTTGTCTGTGGTTGCGGAAGACAAGAGTTCAAAGTTGGTCACGACTTGTCTGTGGTTGCTGAAGACAAGAGTTCAAAAATGGTCACGACTTGTCTGTGGTCGCTGAAGACAAGAGTTCAAAGTTGGTCACGACTTGTCTGTAGTTGCTGAAGACAAGAGTTCAAAGTTGGTCACGACTTGTCTGTAGTTGCTGAAGACAAGAGTTCAAAGTTGGTCATGACTTGTCTGTGGATGCTAAAGACAAGAGTTCAAAGTTGGTCACGACTTGTCTGTGGTCGCTAAAGACAAGAGTTCAAAGTTGGTCACGATTTGTCTGTGGTTGCTGAAGACAAGAGTTCAAAGTTGGTCACGACTTGTCTGTGGTCGCTGAAGACAAGAATTCAAAGTTGATCATGACTTGTCTGTGGATGCTGAAGACAAGAGTTCAAAGTTGGTCATGACTTGTCTGTGGATGCTGAAGACAAGAGTTCAAAGTTGGTCACGACTTGTCTGTTGTCGCTGAAGACAAAAGTAAGAAAGTTTGCTCACGACTTACCCGTGGTCGCTGACCTACTGAGAGTCAAACAGGTGAATGTACAAAATCTTACCTGGTGTTGTTGATGTTTTGACAATTTTACCCCCGCGGCAAATGCGACGAAGAAATGGGTAGGATGTAATCACTGCCCGGGCCGCCTCCCTAAGCAGGGGGCTGCTTGATCCATCCAGTGACACTTCGAGCCCCAAGGGAGCGACGGAATTCTAGAAAGATTAATACACCGTAAGCGTATATTCTCCGTTTTTTTTTAAATTAATTAATTAATTAATCCCTTAACATCCCAAAAAGATTAGGCCTTCAACGAATGTGTGCCAGCTCGTTTTGTGCTGTGCCATCCGTTCAAGATATCTCCAAGTTTTCTATATCCTTTTAATTTCTGTATCCAGTTTTCTTTTCCGTGTGTTTTAATGGCCTCTCTTGACCTCTCCTACCCCGAGGATTCCATATCAACGACTACCTTGTAATTCTATCAACATTTTTGTCTCAGTGTTTCCTGTCCACCGCCAGCGCGTTCTCATCACCTGTTGATTTACTAGCACTTGTCTGGTTTTTGTCATCCGTTACACATTGATGCAATTTGTCTGGTTCTTGTCATAAGTTACACATTGATGCAATTTGTCTGGTTCTTGTCATCAATTACACATTGATGCAATTTGTCTGGTTCTTGTCATAAGTTACAGATTTATGCAATTTGTCTGGTTCTTGTCATAAGTTACAGATTTATGCAATTTGTCTGGTTCTTATCATCAGTTACAATTGATGCAATTTGTCTGGTTCTTGTCATAAGTTACAGATTTATGCAATTTGTCTGGTTCTTGTCATAAGTTACACATTGATGCAACTTGTCTCGTTCTTATCATCAGTTACACGTTGATGCTATTTCAACTCGATTATAAATGTCTGTCGTTGTTTTTGTTGTTCTCTATGTTGAAAGCCAAACAAATGTAGTCATTTGACATCTGAGTTGAAGATTCGGAATTATGTGTTGGGCATTTTCAATTGCAACGAAAGCTGAAACATCTTATCAGGATATAAAAATAAGTTGGTTCAGATTTATAGCGAGGATGTAACAATAAGTTGGTTTGGATATGTAGGGAGGATGTAACAATAAGTTGGTTTGTAAATGTAGTGAGGATGTAACAATAAGTTGGTTTTGATATGTAGCTAGGATGTAACAATAAAATGATTTGGATATGTAGGGAGGATGTAACAATAAGTTGATTTGGATATGTAGTGAGGATGTAACAAAAAGTTGGTTTGAATATGTAGCTAGGATGTAACAATAAGTTGGTTTGGATTTATAATGAGGATGTAACAATAAGTTGGTTTGAATATCCAGTGAGGATGTAACAATAAGTTGGTGTGGATTTATAGTGAGGATGTAACAATAAGTTGGTTTGGATATCCAGTGAGGATGTAACAATAAGTTGGTTTTGATTTATAGTGAGGATGTAACAACAACTTGGTTTGGATATCCAGTGAGGATGTAACAATAAACTGCATGGGACATTTAGCGAGGCTGTACGATGATAAACCAGGAGCTTGAACATTCAACCTTATGACAGTGTACAAGATCAGGAAAAGCGAACTCCTAAGAGATCATAGATTGCGGGGATAGCAAACATACTAAAGAAATTCAACAGGATAGCAGGCCATAGTGTAAGAAGTATAAACAAACAAAAAAGAGGAGAATAAAACTCGGTATAAATCTGACCTCAACTGATACATAATTATCATTAACCTTTAGATCCACGTGGAGCATGCACCTTTAAACAGGTGTCATCACGCCGTCCTGTCGACGTTGCCTGCCCGAAGTTGACAACTTTATATTACTGGCCAATAACGAACTGTCTCAATGAACCAGTAGCTTTGTTTTTTGTCACAGAATGTTTTACGTCTCTTTGCGCACCTGTGTTTTACAGAAGATGCGCAATCAAATATCCAATGTGAGCTCAACTAAATATGGATAGTCATGGGTCTGGAAGATGTGCAAATGTTGCGTAAAAGTTGTTGAACGAGGGGTGTTCAGGAAGGAAGATGTCGGTTGGCTGGCAAGAAAAGCTGTAGGAGATTTCATTGTGTTTTTTCATGTCTGCTGGGTTTTGTGCGGCTTTGGACTTCACATATTTATGATAATATGATTTGCTCGGCCAGCTAGACTGCTTTCGCGGCTATGTCTAAGTATAGATTAAGTATACTATTCAAAAAAAGAAACGCATAGCTATCCGAGGGCCCGTTTTTATGAGTTTGTAAGTAAAATTTGGTGCTAGGGTATATAAAAACCAGCCTCAAATGTTCTTTACAGTGTCAAATGCACGTGTTGACCTGAATTGCGTTCGTTTTAGTAATCGTTACAACGCAGTGGTCAATAATGTTTATGACGCAATTGTTGACCACAGCTCATGTTGCGCGCACGTGAAAGCAACAAAATTTGGGGTGAACACTATTCACTGACTACGCAACTGAAACCCTATAAAAGGATAACGCTACACACACAAAAATTCAGTTCATTTTCAAGCACACATTTATGGCGTCTCTATCGATAAATTTAAGGAACATTGCTATTGGCCGACTGCATGCAGGCGAAAGTCAAAGTCAGGTTGCCAGGCATCTAAACGTGCATCAGAGTACCATCAGTCGGCTTTGGCACCGGTTCCAAACCACTGGCTCAGTTGAAGACCGGCATCGCGGTGGACGACCCAGAGTAACAACAGCAGCGGAGGATCGCTTTATTCGGCTTCGTCACCTCTGAGACAGGTTTAAAACAGCTTCCTCAACTGCCCAGTCATTGCCTTCAGGACGTCATGTGTCTGATCAAACTGTCCGGAATGCATGACGCTGGACTTTGGACCCTACGACCTCACCGAGGACCTGTCCTTACGCGCCGCCATCGCCAAAATCTACTTCTTTGGGCCAACCAGCATCGTCCCTGGGCAGCTGACAATCAATGGAGACGTGTCTGGTTTAGTGACGAATCTTTTTTTCATGATAGACGGCGTAGGGTCTACCGTAGGCGAAATGAACGTTTTGCACAAAATTGCGTTGATGAAGCTCCGCCGCACGGTGGTGGAGGTGCAATGGTGTGAGAATGATCAGTTACAATGGAAGGAGTCAATTGGTGCACATTGAAGGAGGCTTGAATGCGCAACGATAAGTCAATGAAATTCTTCGACCCCATGTCCTTCCACGTTTGGCTGCCCAAAGGTCTGTGTTTCAACAGGACAACGCCAGACCCCATTGTGCACGGTTGACCACGCAGTTCCTGACTGCCAACAACATTATCACCCTTCCCTGGCCATCCCTGTCTCCAGACATGAGTCAGATTGAGCACCTGTGGGATGAGCTGCATAGACGTGTTTGTCGCCGAGACGTTGCTCCAGCCAATCGTCGTGATCTATTCCAAGCACTCCAGGAAGAGTGGGCAGCCATCCCACAGGCCTACATCAGACGTCTGATCGCATCCGTGCCCAGGAGATGCCAGTCGCTGATCGATGCAAGAGGAGGCCACACACCATACTAACGGGAAAGCCCGTACGCCAAAAAACTCTGGTGACCCAGATGCAAAACAACTGTCAATTGATTGGTTGAACCCTAACGTATTCTTGTGTGCATTTTGAAAAAGTAACTCATTAAATTAAAAAAGTTATTTAATGTCAAAATTTTGGCTATGTGTGTGCCTTCAGTAGCTATGCGTTTCTTTTTTTTAAACAGTATATATTAACCCTTCTGTTATCTGTCAAATGTGATCTGTAAGTCATGATGGAGTGGTGAGATTGGCAAAGTACCTTTATGATTTGTGACTAGGTTTTATTTTGGCAAAGTACCTTGGATGATAGGTCAAGGTTGTGTTTACAATGTAACACGGACGGCCTCGTCTTCCGTCCGCGAGTGTGATGACCAGTTGCTGTTAAGTGAAGACAAAACGGCTGAGCTAATATACAAGCTAATAAACAAAATAATAAACAAGCGTAGATATTTATATAATGCGTTTTTGTTGAAGTTGTCTGTTGATTATTTAAAATGATGTTGTTCTTCATAATTTGTCCTACATGACTATATTGCTGCCAATGGCCACGTGGCTGTTGACAGACAGGGTTATCTATTATACCATACTTCTATGTGGGGATCGAAAAAAGGTTCATATCTCTGCCTTAAACAGTAGGCAGATTGCTAAGATGTTAAAAATTCCTTTCTTTCAAACGATGACATTACTTAAACCAACAGTTGATAAATGACTTCACGCTGACAGTAGTAAACATTCAACGTCGAACTTTATTTGCATAAATCAGTAGGTAGAAATGGTGAAATGATGTGCCCAACCTTCCCGTGAGGTTGGCAGACTTGTACAGCAAAATGTAATAGGTAACATCTCAATGTCACTCTTTCTCTCTCTCTTTCTTTTACTTCAATTAGCACAACTGTTTATAGTGGTTATTGTGGTCACAGCTTGAGAACCACTGCTCTCAAAAGTTTTACTTGCCATCTAATTCTTCATATGTAAATTTTGTCTCTCTTTATGGGCTGATATAATTCTTATCTTCTGCTTGGTGTATCTTTAGGAAACTGGCTTCATCGCCAGGGATGACAATTTACCAAGTCTATTATATCCTACTTCTACTCGCTAGCCTGTCAGCTTGTCTACTGTTCTTCACTGCTTGTTTAGACATAATATTCAACGTATCTTGTTTGTTTCGAAATACGCACATTTTCTCTCACTGGGAACCCTGGCATCTTGTCCTCAGAATAAATAACAAAACTGGTATTCACAAATTGCGGCCAAATTAATGCGAGTTAGACGTCTAGACGATAGTTCAGATTTCGGTCATCACAGAAGCAACCAAAACCATAAGCATATCGCCCTATAAAAACTTCTACTCGCTGCCACCTCTAACTCCTAATTCTATCACATCTTAGAGCAAACTCAAACTGATGCTAACGCTATCGTAACTCGGATCTGACTGCCTTAATCTAAAACTTCGATTTACAATTATAACTATTTTCGAACCGTCTAGACCTTTTAGTTTTACAAACAGCTCCATCGTTCATAAATTTCTCGTGCGTACGCTCACGTAGCTGAGCTCACCAAAAAACCAAACAAAAACTCAACATTAGAATTCTCACCCAAGGTCAGACAAACATAACACCGCCATCAATGGACGCAAGCATTACTCTTAACCCCTTCTTCTCGTTCTATCGATTATTCCCCTTAGATTATAACTATAAAGTCAGCTAATCTCCATCATACAAATTAATTTCAAAGGAAATACTTCTAACCAAATGTTTTTCCTCTTAACCACTCTACCGGTTACAGCCATACGTGTGAGTGTGTGTGTGTGTGTATATATATATATATATATATATATATATATATATATATATATATATATATATATATATATATATATATATATATATATATATATATATATATATATATATATATATATATATATATATATATATAAAGCATCTCAGCTTCCAAAGTTTTTCTCCAGGCTGTCTTTGCTCTGCCTCTCTTTCGCCGTCCTTCTGTGTCCATCCATAGCATAGTAGTTCTGATCATGGTGTCAGGGTTTTCTGAGGATATGAGTAGTATACAATGCGCAAAACAGGTCGAATTCAGGCGGCGGCGTGTGACTTTTATATAGCAAAATACTCCGATCGATTTCAGGCGGTGGCGTTTCAGGCGGAGGCACATGACTTTTATATAGCGATATATTTTAGCGGCGGGGCTTCCTCTGACGATCAGACGTATGACTTTTTATATAAGAAAATACTCATTGCGCAGGTGGAGCATCAGGCGGGGTGACTTGTTATATAAGGAAATACTCAGTGTGCAGGTGGAGCATCAGGTGGGATGCCTTTTTATATAAGGAAATACTCAGTGTGCAGGTGGAGCATCAGGCGGGATGACTTTTTATATAAGGAAATACGCAGGTGGCACAGCAGGGGGTGACTTTTTATATAAGAAAATACTCAGGTGGAGCATCAGGCGGGGTGACTTGTTATATAAGGAAATACTCAGTGTGCAGGTGGAGCAGCAGGTGGGATGACTTTTTATATAAGGAAATACTCAGCGGGCAGGTGGAGCATCAGGTGGGATGACTTTTTATATAAGAAAATACGCAGGTGGCGCAGCAGGTGGGGTGACTTTTTATATAAGAAAATACGCAGGTGGCGCAGCAGGTGGGGTGACTTTTTATATAAGAAAATACTCAATGTGCAGGTGGAGCATCAGGCGGGGTGACTTTTTATATAAGGAAATACTCATTGCGTAGGTGGAGCAGCAGGTGGGGTGACTTTTTATATAAGGAAATACTCAGTGGGCAGGTGGAGCATCAGGCGGGATGACTTTTATATAAGGAAATACTCAGTGTGCAGGTGGAGCATCAGGCGGGATGACTTTTTATATAAGGAAATACGCAGGTGGCACAGCAGGGGGTGACTTTTTATATAAGAAAATACTCAGGTGGAGCATCAGGCGGGGTGACTTGTTATATAAGGAAATACTCAGTGTGCAGGTGGAGCATCAGGTGGGATGCCTTTTTATATAAGGAAATACCCAGTGTGGAGGTGGAGCAGCAGGAGAAGTGGATGACTTTTTTTACATAGTAATATGTGTTTATTGAGATAACAGGAAGACGATAATAGGAAGAGGATAATAGGTAGACTTTGTGATTTTTAGATAACAAGAAGACGTTATTTATAGATATATATTAATTCTGCAGGAGTGATGCAGGGGTAAGATGGCGGGATGCCTTTTTATATAAGGAAATACGCAGTGTGGAGGTGGAGCAGCAGGAGAAGTGGATGACTTTTTTTATATAGTAATATGTGTTTATTGAGATAACAGGAAGACGATAATAGGAAGAGGATAATAGGTAGACTTTGTGATTTTTAGATAACAAGCAGCAGGAGTGATGCAGGGGTAGGAAATACGCAGTGTGGAGGTGGAGCAGCAGGAGAAGTGGATGACTTTTTTTATATAGTAATATGTGTTTATTGAGATAACAGGAAGACGATAATAGGAAGAGGATAATAGGTAGACTTATATAAGGAATTGAGGAGGAGGCGAGGAGGAGACCCATGAATTTTTTATATAGAGATATGTTTAGATAACGAGAAGACGTTATTTATAGACATATAATAATTCTGTAGGAGTGATGCAGGGGCAGGGATGATATTTTTGTGTGATGTGGTATGGTTTTGGAGGTGGAAGAGAGATATTTTAGATGTTGAGGTGAGATGTGGTGACGTTGTCAGGATGCATCTGTGTACATTTTTGGGGGTGTAGCAGGCGAGTTGACCAGCATTGAGAGGTGGGAGTGAAGAGGCGTCGGTAACGAGGTACGGGTGTAATGTAGCAGGTGGGGTTAGGTTAGGGGGGATATTTTTGTGTGATGTGGTATGGTTTTGGAGGTGGAAGAGAGATATTTTAGATGTTGAGGGGAGATGTGGTGACGTTGTCAGGATGCAGCTGTGTACATTTTTGGGGTGTAGCAGGCGAGTGGACCATCATTGAGAGGTGGGAGTGAAGAGGCGTCGGTGACGAGGTACGGGTGTAATGTAGCAGGTGGGGTTAGGCTAGGGGGGATATTTTTGTGTGATGTGGTATGGTTTTGGAGGTGGAAGAGAGATATTTTAATCTGTAATGTAGCAGGTGGGGTTAGGTTAGGGCGCTGTTGTAGTGTGCGTTTTGTGGAATTGTTTTGTTATGTGTGTTGGTGTGTGTGTGTTTATATGTCTACATCCGCGTGACTTTTATATAACGAAAATGTGTTGGAGGAACGTGGAGGAGGAGAGGTCTTGGAATATAGTAATATATAAGTTCATTAATGGCGGGCGTTTTGTGTGATGATTATTTTACAAACAGTTATACGTACATATTACAGATAGGTAGCCGATATTACAACAGTTAGATGCTATTTAGTTATACATATATAGAAATATAAAAGAGAAAACACTAGATACATTTTATATATTTATTGACAAAGTTAGTTGATCTATGGGTGACATATAACCGCACTTCTTTTCGTATACCCCTTGGAGCTCTCAGAACACAGGTGGTTCGGTTTACTTGGCGAGTCTGTCAATGCACGTTTTGTCTTGTTCGTTCAACGAGGGGGTCAAATGGGAAGATTTCCCTTTTAGTCTTCTAAGTTTGTCACTGCTGGGTTGACTTTTGTCAAACTTTTTTTGGCGCAACGTATGGTGCAAATCTGCCTCCCGCTCGCAGCATAACGAAAAAGAGACGTTGGATGGGCGGGTTTTTTGCAGAGGTGTTTTAACGTGACACCAGGTACGGAAATCACATCTTTGAACATATCTACCCCTAGGTCCGCGTAAAAACTAACGTGTTGTTCTAACGCTGTGTGTGGCTAGTGATGAGAATATAAGACGCTGAGAGGTGAAGTTTGGTCGTAGACAACTACTCACTAGGAAATGCCCGTGAGGTGGTAGAAATACGACCTCGACACGATAGAAATATGCCCTCGAGATGATATAAATATACCCTCGACACGACAGAAATATACCCTCAACACGACAGAAATATGTATGTGTAATGATAGAAAATATGACCTCGATACGACAGAAATATGCCCTCGACACGACAGAAATATGTATGTGTAATGATAGAAAATATGCCCTCGACACGACAGAAATATACCCTCGACACAACAGAAATATGTATGTGTAATGATATAAATATGTCCTCGACACGACAGAAATATGCCCTCGACACGACAGAAATATGTATGTGTAATGATAGAAAATATGACCTCGAGACGACAGAAATATACCCCCGAGATGATAGAAATGTGACCACCGGTTTTGGGGAAAAACTTTAGATATCACCCACCAAAGGATTTTCGCACGTGTAATAAAGGGGGGTCTCGATAAAATTTACTCTCTCGACCTTCACTCAGCTCTCCAAAGGTTTAAGTATTGCATCACTTCTTGGCATGTTCACCTAGTTAGTGGGAGCCGTCACCTACAAAGAGGTATGACCCCACATGCAAGGGGTGGTCCTGGAAACAGTCTCTAGCAGTGCAGTCTGGCTGATCGAGTGAGGTTCGCAATGGGAAGGCAAAAGCGGTCCCTAAACAATGTCGGGTTGTAGTCGGTTGTGTCGATCGAGAGGTGGAGATATCACAGCTTAGAAGGGAGTTTTGAAGCGAGTTGAGGTTTTGTGTTTTTCTTTTGTAGTGGTGTGGGTGAGGTCGGGGGGTTTTTTGTGTGATGTATTGTACCGGTAGTGTGTTTGGTTGTAGGTATCTTAATTGTGTGGTGTAGTTTGTGGGGCTGTCGAATCGTGGGGTGTGCTGGGGTATGGGTTTTTTGTGTGTCGGTATTTTAATTGTTGTATCTACAATATGTATAGATCAGAGTGAAGTTTTAGAAACCAGTACTAGTTCTACCATCGAACTTGCGTCCTGGTAGTGTGTGTGTTGTTTATTTTACATATAGACAGGTATACATATACAAGATGTTACAGCAGTTATACGCTAAATAGTCAAGCTAAAACACTAGTCTCAAACGCGTTGTAGGTCGCTTGACACCTGCCCAGCCTTATTTGCTCGCTAACAGCAACTTGCTTAATGAAAAATTAATCGATTGTGTTATAGCGGCTTTAAGCTAGGTTGTGAAACGGTTTGAGACACGATTCGTGGTGACAGATGGTTACATACTCAGAAACCTAAGCGATACTCAACGTGCTGTTGAACAAATATTCAGTGTTAGCTTTCTTGGTTTGATAGAGGCTTTAACTATAAATTATCTGTAATGTTTTAAATAGTTTTGTTAAGGCATTATTTGTACACTACGCAAAAGTGATCTAAACAGAACTTTGTTATCTATGTAGATGTGTCGTAGTCTTGTTACAAACAGCAAGCTGGTTTAGAAGTAACTTTATCATTTTTATTGGCAGGAGTTATGTTATTATCGTTTACATGTTTTGTAACAAATTTGATTGCTCCAAAACTTTCACACAATTAGGTTACTACTTGACTTGAGAAGAAGGTCTTTTTATAAACACTCTTGAGTGAATTCCCATTTTTTCCTATCCGCTATAGAATAAAGAGGAAAATATATTTTTAAAAGTATTACCTGTTATAGAGGCAGATGCGTACGGTTCGGTATGATGGGGGCGGTTTTGGTTTTGTGTTGTGTTGTGTGTGTAGTGGGTCACGGGGTAGTTTTCTTTATTATTTATATTATATCATGAGTAATAAAAATCTACTTACCCCAATGTTCAGTTAATGTTATGTAAATGACCCGTAAACACTCGCAGTCTCCAACATTAAAAAAATATTGGGAAAGACCACGCTGAACAAAAACAAATAGACAATTTATTGAACACACCCGTAGAGATATACCTTGCAGGTAGACTAAAGTATGTCAGCAACTAAACACGTACTTAGCGTTACAAGCTGTAACTGATTCATGGTCGAGACCAGTTTCATACATTTTAAGAAAACCCAACAAACACGTGTTTGTACCCTCACTAGAAAGAAGTCGGATCGATGACCCGCGCAAATCAGCGATCGTGAATTTCTGTTCACGTCACTCATACACACTTATTATATTGTATGTTTCAAACAACAAATATGCTAAAAACGTGAGAATCACTGTTTCAAGAACGTAAGATTCGTGCTAAAAACGTGAGAACCAACCAACATGTATTGAGAAGCAAGAATTTAAGAACCTTTGGTGTAAAACATTGTGACAATAAAAAACAATGTGAGAAGTACTGTTCAAGAATTTGAGAACCTTTGGTGTAAAACATTGTGACAATAAAAAACAATGTGAGAAGTACTGTTCAAGAACTTGAGAACCACTGTGTTTAAAAAACATTTACAACAAATATAAGTGTCTGTTTGGTACATTCTTTTTGAGTTGAACGACACACGCCTCGAAAGATAGAAAGAGAGAGAGAGAGAGAGAGAGAGAGAAAGAGAGATAGAGAGAGAGAACGAACGAACGAACGAACGAGCTTTATTTTCAAAGGGTTGAGAATTGGTCACGCAGACCCATCTAACATTCTGCCCTTCCTTTCGCTCACCTTTCATGCAGTATCCTTTCAATAGCACATGTATTTTTAGCAATATTTAAGCATACAACAACATTATCGAGGTAAAATAATAACATACATTTGTAACATGTAGACATAATCAAATTTAAGGGGGGAAAAAATTATTAATTAAAATACAGTAACAAAAATTAATACCTTAAAAGAGAAAGCGAGAAAAGAGAGAGAGAGAGGAGAGGGAGAGAGAGAGATAGAAAGAAAGGGAAAGAAAGAGAGAAAGATAGGAAGAGAGAAGAGAGAGAGAGCGAGAGAATAAAACACAGTCTTATTTTTAGGGTGTTATGAAAGGAAAGAGGTGTTAACAGACCTGCCCGCGCAGGCTGTGACAGAAAAGATATTGATTTACAACCACGCGCGTTCGAAACAGGTGACAATTTTCCCTTTCAGTTAAAATAACGGAGATTTAAGTACTAACGTGTTTGGTAGTTTGCACCATAGCAAGGCGTTTTCTTTGTGTAGCTAATGGTATGTTCTAAATATTCTTTTTAATGTGATAAAAGTGTTTATTAATTTTTTGCGTTATCAGATTCTGTCTTTTTTATATTTGTTATGTTAACACACAAATAAGGCTCACAAAAATACTTGTTTAACAGTAGGTGAGAAAATAAGGAAAATCTTTTTTCCTAGCACATAACCGGTTAGTCTTATCAACCACTCTTTAAAAATGTTATGTCAAGATAAAAAATAAAACAATTTAGTATCTGAGTTAACATAAAACACACAGTTATTAAGCTGAGTTAACAGCTTAACGAATAGACTATTTTGAAACAGATTTTTTAGCAACACGGGTTAGCGAAAAATTCGAATGCACAGACATACCTTTTAAATAAAAAACAGATATTTAATACGACACACGCATAAACGAGCAACTAAAACTTTTATATTTTTAAAGATATACAACCTAACACAGAGTACCGAATACACATACACACACACACACACACACACACACACACACACATACACACACACACACACATTTAGACCTTTGTGTAGATTATGTCTTCACAGTGTCTGTTAAGAAAAAATATGCCTAGCGAACAACAACGGTCAGATATTTAAACAGAGAAATAACAGCTATATATTTAACATTCTAACGTGTTTCTCACTTTTTTTGTTAAGTTTTTATTTCAAAAATACTTTGTTTGATACTCTATTTTATTTTATTTTTGTAAAACTTTTGTTTAAAATGGTTGGTCGCAAAGAAAAAAGTTATCTCTAACGGCTTTCTTTCCTCGTCAATAAACCATCTGCCCACATTACAAATAAACGATAATTGGATTTATGCTGGAACATAACGAAACAGACATCGAATTAGAAACATCTGTCACTAGGTAAATAACGGCTCTCGATTTTTTCGAAGGGCTCAAGTAGTAGTAGGGTATGTACAACTTAGGTATTATTCTGCAGGCGCGCTGCAGGCGCGCTGCAGGCGCGTGACTTTTATATAGCAAAAATTCTGCAGGCGCGTGACTTTTATATAAGCGCAATCTGCAGGCGCGCGGCGCAAGATGGCGGACTTGAGCTAACAAGGGGAGGTTATTTGGGTCAAGATGGCGGACTTGAGCTAACAAGGGGAGGTTATTTGGGTCAAGATGGCGGATTTGAGCTAACAAGGGGGAGATAACAAGATGGCGGATTTGAGCTAACAAGGGGAGGTTATTTGGGTCAAGATGGCGGATTTGAGCTAACAAGGGGGAGATAACAAGATGGCGGAGTTGAGCTAACAAGGGGGAGATAACAAGATGGCGGAGTTGAGCTAACAAGATGGCAGATTTGAGCTAACAAGGGGGAGATAACAAGATGGCGGATTTGAGCTAACAAGGGGGAGATAATAGGAAGAGGCGGGGCAAGATGGAGGGGTAGAATACTACCTAAGTTGCGCATACCCTACTACTACTTGAGCCCTTCGAAAAAATCGAGAGCCGTTATTTACCTAGTGACAGATGTTTCTAATTCGATGTCTGTTTCGTTATGTTCCAGCATAAATCCAATTATCGTTTATTTGTAATGTGGGCAGATGGTTTATTGACGAGGAAAGAAAGCCGTTAGAGATAACTTTTTTCTTTGCGACCAACCATTTTAAACAAAAGTTTTACAAAAATAAAATAAAATAGAGTATCAAACAAAGTATTTTTGAAATAAAAACTTAACAAAAAAGTGAGAAACACGTTAGAATGTTAAATATATAGCTGTTATTTCTCTGTTTAAATATCTGACCGTTGTTGTTCGCTAGGCATATTTTTTCTTAACAGACACTGTGAAGACATAACCTACACAAAGGTCTAAATGTGTGTGTGTGTGTGTGTATGTGTGTGTGTGTGTGTGTGTGTGTGTGTGTGTGTATTCGGTACTCTGTGTTAGGTTGTATATCTTTAAAAATATAAAAGTTTTAGTTGCTCGTTTATGCGTGTGTCGTATTAAATATCTGTTTTTTATTTAAAAGGTATGTCTGTGCATTCGAATTTTTCGCTAACCCGTGTTGCTAAAAAATCTGTTTCAAAATAGTCTATCCGTTAAGCTGTTAACTCAGCTTAATAACTGTGTGTTTTATGTTAACTCAGATACTAAATTGTTTTATTTTTTATCTTGACATAACATTTTTAAAGAGTGGTTGATAAGACTAACCGGTTATGTGCTAGGAAAAAAGATTTTCCTTATTTTCTCACCTACTGTTAAACAAGTATTTTTGTGAGCCTTATTTGTGTTAACATAACAAATATAAAAAAGACAGAATCTGATAACGCAAAAAATTAATAAACACTTTTATCACATTAAAAAGAATATTTAGAACATACCATTAGCTACACAAAGAAAAACGCCTTGCTATGGTGCAAACTACCAAACACGTTAGTACTTAAATCTCCGTTATTTTAACTGAAAGGGAAAATTGTCACCTGTTTCGAACGCGCGTGGTTGTAAATCAATATCTTTTCTGTCACAGCCTGCGCGGGCAGGTCTGTTAACACCTCTTTCCTTTCATAACACCCTAAAAATAAGACTGTGTTTTATTCTCTCGCTCTCTCTCTTCTCTCTTCCTATCTTTCTCTCTTTCTTTCCCTTTCTTTCTATCTCTCTCTCTCCCTCTCCTCTCTCTCTCTCTTTTCTCGCTTTCTCTTTTAAGGTATTAATTTTTGTTACTGTATTTTAATTAATAATTTTTTCCCCCCTTAAATTTGATTATGTCTACATGTTACAAATGTATGTTATTATTTTACCTCGATAATGTTGTATGCTTAAATATTGCTAAAAATACATGTGCTATTGAAAGGATACTGCATGAAAGGTGAGCGAAAGGAAGGGCAGAATGTTAGATGGGTCTGCGTGACCAATTCTCAACCCTTTGAAAATAAAGCTCGTTCGTTCGTTCGTTCTCTCTCTCTCTCTCTATCTCTCTCTCTCTCTCTCTCTCTCTCTCTTTCTATCTTTCGAGGCGTGTGTCGTTCAACTCAAAAAGAATGTACCAAACAGACACTTATATTTGTTGTAAATGTTTTTTAAACACAGTGGTTCTCAAGTTCTTGAACAGTACTTCTCACATTGTTTTTTATTGTCACAATGTTTTACACCAAAGGTTCTCAAATTCTTGAACAGTACTTCTCACATTGTTTTTTATTGTCACAATGTTTTACACCAAAGGTTCTTAAATTCTTGCTTCTCAATACATGTTGGTTGGTTCTCACGTTTTTAGCACGAATCTTACGTTCTTGAAACAGTGATTCTCACGTTTTTAGCATATTTGTTGTTTGAAACATACAATATAATAAGTGTGTATGAGTGACGTGAACAGAAATTCACGATCGCTGATTTGCGCGGGTCATCGATCCGACTTCTTTCTAGTGAGGGTACAAACACGTGTTTGTTGGGTTTTCTTAAAATGTATGAAACTGGTCTCGACCATGAATCAGTTACAGCTTGTAACGCTAAGTACGTGTTTAGTTGCTGACATACTTTAGTCTACCTGCAAGGTATATCTCTACGGGTGTGTTCAATAAATTGTCTATTTGTTTTTGTTCAGCGTGGTCTTTCCCAATATTTTTTTAATGTTGGAGACTGCGAGTGTTTACGGGTCATTTACATAACATTAACTGAACATTGGGGTAAGTAGATTTTATTACTCATGATATAATATAAATAATAAAGAAAACTACCCCGTGACCCACTACACACACAACACAACACAAAACCAAAACCGCCCCCATCATACCGAACCGTACGCATCTGCCTCTATAACAGGTAATACTTTTAAAAATATATTTTCCTCTTTATTCTATAGCGGATAGGAAAAAATGGGAATTCACTCAAGAGTGTTTATAAAAAGACCTTCTTCTCAAGTCAAGTAGTAACCTAATTGTGTGAAAGTTTTGGAGCAATCAAATTTGTTACAAAACATGTAAACGATAATAACATAACTCCTGCCAATAAAAATGATAAAGTTACTTCTAAACCAGCTTGCTGTTTGTAACAAGACTACGACACATCTACATAGATAACAAAGTTCTGTTGAGATCACTTTTGCGTAGTGTACAAATAATGCCTTAACAAAACTATTTAAAACATTACAGATAATTTATAGTTAAAGCCTCTATCAAACCAAGAAAGCTAACACTGAATATTTGTTCAACAGCACGTTGAGTATCGCTTAGGTTTCTGAGTATGTAACCATCTGTCACCACGAATCGTGTCTCAAACCGTTTCACAACCTAGCTTAAAGCCGCTATAACACAATCGATTAATTTTTCATTAAGCAAGTTGCTGTTAGCGAGCAAATAAGGCTGGGCAGGTGTCAAGCGACCTACAACGCGTTTGAGACTAGTGTTTTAGCTTGACTATTTAGCGTATAACTGCTGTAACATCTTGTATATGTATACCTGTCTATATGTAAAATAAACAACACACACACTACCAGGACGCAAGTTCGATGGTAGAACTAGTACTGGTTTCTAAAACTTCACTCTGATCTATACATATTGTAGATACAACAATTAAAATACCGACACACAAAAAAACCCATACCCCAGCACACCCCACGATTCGACAGCCCCACAAACTACACCACACAATTAAGATACCTACAACCAAACACACTACCGGTACAATACATCACACAAAAAACCCCCCGACCTCACCCACACCACTACAAAAGAAAACACAAAACCTCAACTCGCTTCAAAACTCCCTTCTAAGCTGTGATATCTCCACCTCTCGATCGACACAACCGACTACAACCCGACATTGTTTAGGGACCGCTTTTGCCTTCCCATTGCGAACCTCACTCGATCAGCCAGACTGCACTGCTAGAGACTGTTTCCAGGACCACCCCTTGCATGTGGGGTCATACCTCTTTGTAGGTGACGGCTCCCACTAACTAGGTGAACATGCCAAGAAGTGATGCAATACTTAAACCTTTGGAGAGCTGAGTGAAGGTCGAGAGAGTAAATTTTATCGAGACCCCCCTTTATTACACGTGCGAAAATCCTTTGGTGGGTGATATCTAAAGTTTTCCCCCAAAACCGGTGGTCACATTTCTATCATCTCGGGGGTATATTTCTGTCGTCTCGAGGTCATATTTTCTATCATTACACATACATATTTCTGTCGTGTCGAGGGCATATTTCTGTCGTGTCGAGGACATATTTATATCATTACACATACATATTTCTGTTGTGTCGAGGGTATATTTCTGTCGTGTCGAGGGCATATTTTCTATCATTACACATACATATTTCTGTCGTGTCGAGGGCATATTTCTGTCGTATCGAGGTCATATTTTCTATCATTACACATACATATTTCTGTCGTGTTGAGGGTATATTTCTGTCGTGTCGAGGGTATATTTATATCATCTCGAGGGCCATATTTTCTATCGTGTCGAGGTCGTATTTCTACCACCTCACGGGCATTTCCTAGTGAGTAGTTGTCTACGACCAAACTTCACCTCTCAGCGTCTTATATTCTCATCACTAGCCACACACAGCGTTAGAACAACACGTTAGTTTTTACGCGGACCTAGGGGTAGATATGTTCAAAGATGTGATTTCCGTACCTGGTGTCACGTTAAAACACCTCTGCAAAAAACCCGCCCATCCAACGTCTCTTTTTCGTTATGCTGCGAGCGGGAGGCAGATTTGCACCATACGTTGCGCCAAAAAAAGTTTGACAAAAGTCAACCCAGCAGTGACAAACTTAGAAGACTAAAAGGGAAATCTTCCCATTTGACCCCCTCGTTGAACGAACAAGACAAAACGTGCATTGACAGACTCGCCAAGTAAACCGAACCACCTGTGTTCTGAGAGCTCCAAGGGGTATACGAAAAGAAGTGCGGTTATATGTCACCCATAGATCAACTAACTTTGTCAATAAATATATAAAATGTATCTAGTGTTTTCTCTTTTATATTTCTATATATGTATAACTAAATAGCATCTAACTGTTGTAATATCGGCTACCTATCTGTAATATGTACGTATAACTGTTTGTAAAATAATCATCACACAAAACGCCCGCCATTAATGAACTTATATATTACTATATTCCAAGACCTCTCCTCCTCCACGTTCCTCCAACACATTTTCGTTATATAAAAGTCACGCGGATGTAGACATATAAACACACACACACCAACACACATAACAAAACAATTCCACAACACACACCCTACTACTCCGCCCTAACCTAACCCCACCTGCTACATTACAGATTAAAATATCTCTCTTCCACCTCCAAAACCATACCACATCACACAAAAATATCCCCCCTAGCCTAACCCCACCTGCTACATTACACCCGTACCTCGTCACCGACGCCTCTTCACTCCCACCTCTCAATGATGGTCCACTCGCCTGCTACACCCCAAAAATGTACACAGCTGCATCCTGACAACGTCACCACATCTCCCCTCAACATCTAAAATATCTCTCTTCCACCTCCAAAACCATACCACATCACACAAAAATATCCCCCCTAACCTAACCCCACCTGCTACATTACACCCGTACCTCGTTACCGACGCCTCTTCACTCCCACCTCTCAATGCTGGTCAACTCGCCTGCTACACCCCCAAAAATGTACACAGATGCATCCTGACAACGTCACCACATCTCACCTCAACATCTAAAATATCTCTCTTCCACCTCCAAAACCATACCACATCACACAAAAATATCATCCCTGCCCCTGCATCACTCCTACAGAATTATTATATGTCTATAAATAACGTCTTCTCGTTATCTAAACATATCTCTATATAAAAAATTCATGGGTCTCCTCCTCGCCTCCTCCTCAATTCCTTATATAAAAAAAGCACCCCGCCATCTTGCGCCATATACCACCTTCTTGTTATCTCAAGTCCGCCCTCTTGCCCTTGTACATTTTCCCTATATAAAAAGTCATCCCGCCATCTTGCGCCTGCAGCGCGCCGCCATTTTTCTCCTTATATAAAAAGTCACCCCGCCATCTTACCCCTGCATCACTCCTGCAGAATTAATATATATCTATAAATAACGTCTTCTTGTTATCTAAAAATCACAAAGTCTACCTATTATCCTCTTCCTATTATCGTCTTCTTGTTATCTCAATAAACACATATTACTATATTAAAAAGTCATCCACTTCTCCTGCTGCTCCACCTCCACACTGCGTATTTCCTTATATAAAAAGGCATCCCGCCATCTTACCCCTGCATCACTCCTGCAGAATTAATATATATCTATAAATAACGTCTTCTTGTTATCTAAAAATCACAAAGTCTACCTATTATCCTCTTCCTATTATCGTCTTCCTGTTATCTCAATAAACACATATTACTATATAAAAAAAAAGTCATCCACTTCTCCTGCTGCTCCACCTCCACACTGCGTATTTCCTTATATAAAAAGGCATCCCGCCATCTTACCCCTGCATCACTCCTGCAGAATTAATATATATCTATAAATAACGTCTTCTTGTTATCTAAAAATCACAAAGTCTACCTATTATCCTCTTCCTATTATCGTCTTCCTGTTATCTCAATAAACACATATTACTATGTAAAAAAAGTCATCCACTTCTCCTGCTGCTCCACCTCCACACTGGGTATTTCCTTATATAAAAAGGCATCCCACCTGATGCTCCACCTGCACACTGAGTATTTCCTTATATAACAAGTCACCCCGCCTGATGCTCCACCTGAGTATTTTCTTATATAAAAAGTCACCCCCTGCTGTGCCACCTGCGTATTTCCTTATATAAAAAGTCATCCCGCCTGATGCTCCACCTGCACACTGAGTATTTCCTTATATAAAAGTCATCCCGCCTGATGCTCCACCTGCCCACTGAGTATTTCCTTATATAAAAAAGTCACCCCACCTGCTGCTCCACCTACGCAATGAGTATTTCCTTATATAAAAAGTCACCCCGCCTGATGCTCCACCTGCACATTGAGTATTTTCTTATATAAAAAGTCACCCCACCTGCTGCGCCACCTGCGTATTTTCTTATATAAAAAGTCACCCCACCTGCTGCGCCACCTGCGTATTTTCTTATATAAAAAGTCATCCCACCTGATGCTCCACCTGCCCGCTGAGTATTTCCTTATATAAAAAGTCATCCCACCTGCTGCTCCACCTGCACACTGAGTATTTCCTTATATAACAAGTCACCCCGCCTGATGCTCCACCTGAGTATTTTCTTATATAAAAAGTCACCCCCTGCTGTGCCACCTGCGTATTTCCTTATATAAAAAGTCATCCCGCCTGATGCTCCACCTGCACACTGAGTATTTCCTTATATAAAAAGGCATCCCACCTGATGCTCCACCTGCACACTGAGTATTTCCTTATATAACAAGTCACCCCGCCTGATGCTCCACCTGCGCAATGAGTATTTTCTTATATAAAAAGTCATACGTCTGATCGTCAGAGGAAGCCCCGCCGCTAAAATATATCGCTATATAAAAGTCATGTGCCTCCGCCTGAAACGCCACCGCCTGAAATCGATCGGAGTATTTTGCTATATAAAAGTCACACGCCGCCGCCTGAATTCGACCTGTTTTGCGCATTGTATACTACTGATATGGCCAACCCAGTTCCAGCGTCTGCTCGCGATGATGATGTGCATGTCTTTTTGACTGCACCATGCAAGTAGATTCTTGGTGGAGATGGTATTCTGCCAAAAACATCAACGAATTTTCCTTAGGCGGTGTGTGTGGAATGAGAATAATTTGGACAATTTCTTGTCTGTAACTCTCCAACACTCCACGCCACACAAACTCTCCAACAATCCACGCCACACAAACTCTCCAGTACTCCACGCCACACAAACTCTCCAGTACTCCACGCCACACAAACTCTCCAGTACTCCACGCCACACAAACTCTCCAGTACTCCACGCCACACAAACTCTCCAGTACTCCACGCCACACAAACTCTCCAGTACTCCACGCCACACAAACTCTCCAGTACTCCACGCCACACAAACTCTCCAGTACTCCACGCCACACAAACTCTCCAGTTCTCCACGCCACACATACTCTCCAGTACTCCACGCCACACAAACTCTCCAACACTCCACGCCCCATAAACTCTGCAGTACTCCACGCCACACAAACTCTCCAACACTCCACGCCACACAAACTCTCCAGTACTCCACGCCACACAAACTCTCCAACACTCCACGCCACACAAACTCTCCAGTACTCCACGCCACACAAACTCTCCAGTACTCCACGCCACACAAACTCTCCAGTACTCCACGCCACACAAACTCTCCAGTACTCCACGCCACACAAACTCTCCAGTACTCCACGCCACACAAACTCTCCAGTACTCCACGCCACACAAACTCTCCAGTACTCCACGCCACACAAACTCTCCAGTTCTCCACGCCACACATACTCTCCAGTACTCCACGCCACACAAACTCTCCAACACTCCACGCCCCATAAACTCTGCAGTACTCCACGCCACACAAACTCTCCAACACTCCACGCCACACAAACTCTCCAGTACTCCACGCCACACAAACTCTCCAACACTCCACGCCACACAAACTCTCCAGTACTCCACGCCACACAAACTCTCCAACACTCCACGCCACACAAACTCTCCAGTACTCCACGCCACACAAACTCTCCAACACTCCACGCCACACAAACTCTCCAGTACTCCACGCCACACAAACTCTCCAACACTCCACGCCCCATAAACTCTGCAGTACTCCACGCCACACAAACTCTCCAACACTCCACGCCACACAAACTCTCCAGTACTCCACGCCACACAAACTCTCCAACACTCCACGCCACACAAACTCTCCAGTACTCCACGCCACACAAACTCTCCAGTACTCCACGCCACACAAACTCTCCAGTACTCCACGCCACACAAACTCTCCAGTACTCCACGCCACACAAACTCTCCAACACTCCATGTCTGACAAAAGTACAGAAAGAAAGCAACTCTCGCATATTCTTAATGAGGTGTTTGTGTTGTACAGAGAAGATTTCCAAATGTTGTTTAGATTGCTGAAGGCTGTTCTGGCTTTATTCATTATGTTACTGATGTCTTTGCTTGTTCTACCGTTTGGTGGTACTATGCTTCCTAGATATGTAAATATATTTGTGTGTTCCAGGTTTTAGTTCCTTATTTTAATGGGCTCAGGATTTTTTACATTGAGTGTCATAATTTCTGTCTTCTTCAGGTTGATGCTCAGTCCCACTTGTTGGCTGTAGTTTTTCAGTCTGTCTGTTTTTCTTGGATGTGGTGATGTGAATGTGAGAGTAGTGCAATATCGTCTGCGTATTCTAGATCCTCCAGTGAAGGTGAAGGTTGTCCATCTTATTCCTCTAGGGGTATCCTCTCGTTCTTGCGCATCACAGTTAAAAATATAATTGTTGACAAGGGGTCAAGGCTGTCGTGCACCTGTTTTCACTTCGAAAGTAAGGTTGCTCATCCCAACACTGAATATAGCATGTATTATGATAGTAAATTATCTTTAGTGAGGTGTGCTTAAAGTAATGAAAAAAGTAATGAAAAAAACAACAACAAATAAAATCCTAACCCTTCATACAGTACATTAGACAATGATTTGAAACATATTCACGTTAAGGTGGCATATAATCAGACCTCATGAAATATTCTAACAATCTGCTATTGAATGAGTATACATTCAGGGTATGTGGAAGATTGTGTCAGAGGTGAGCAGCTTTGAGTCCCATTGCAGTTACTGCCGTAGGGAGTGAGTGGTGAAAGCCTTCACTATACTAGGCCTAGCTTTATGAAGAGTACGAATGAACAAACAAACAAACTTTATTACGGCAAAGCAGCGGCCTCGCTTTGGCACTTAAAAAAAATGTTTTCAATTTGTAAAAATTTATTTTTAGCAAGATTTCTTTGTTGTCGGAATCAATACTTTTTGCGCATTTCTTTTATTTGCTCTAATTAGTTGTATTCCTCGTATGGTTCCCGGGGTCTCTGAATAGTCATCGCTTGCCCTCGTCTGCCAGGCCCACACGGATGTGTCTAACATCTGTAACCCGTGCAATTGACAAAGTATTCACTTTTAAATTGGTCTCCTGGATCATTAATATATCAAAATCATAGATGATAGTTTGAATAATGGCTGCTTGTTGGTAGGCACTTGGACAGTTCAAGTGTACTATACGTGTCTATTTCATAGAGAGTCTTTCCGCTTTTTCTTTCTTGTTTTTCTCTTACCAGATCTTCTTTTCTCTCTTCCCTCTTCTCTCCCCACCTCTCCTTGTGCATTAACGTTTCTTCGTTACATTACCCGACGGCATCGGCGACAGAGCATGATCCCCGTAGCTATAATTCTGGTTTGTTGCAAAATTCATCTTTTTTTTTTTTTCAAGATATGATGGAAATAACCGGTCACCCTGGGTAGGGCCACCATGCCAGGGAAGAGGTAAGGGATGTTCCATCGGAAGTCCATATGCCTCGCGCCGCCCCGCTCGCATTCCAGACAGCCAATGTTTAAGACTGATTTCCCATTAGCCATTCGGCCTCTCGGCACACTGAAGCACCTTAGGCTTGGGCAGAGGCGTACTAAGGAAGAGGTGCGGGGGCGGTCCGCCCGAGTGACACTCAAAGGGGGGGGGGGGGTGCCATCGAGAGAGGGGAAAGGCCAATATAAAAGTCGAAATGAAATAAAATATTCCCGAAACAATTTCCTCAGTATCGACAAAATTATTTTCTTTCCTTTCGTATTATTTCAGTCGACAAAATTACCAAAAGTCATGTTTCGTTTATCCTTGGCAAGACTCATCGTCACCAGCACAAAGGCTAGTTTATTGTAACTCGATCAGACACAGACGTGCTATCGTTTCTCATTCTGTCCCTCCTAGTACCATTAATGGCTTTTCTTAATCATCTCACCTCACGATAGGATTTTTCTCTTGTGTGATTTGGTTAGGGACCATGTGTGTGATAGCAACATCAATGAAAATCTGCTTGGCACGAAGTCATTTTGTACAAAATTATTTCAATTCAATGAGTAACAGGAACGCTTGGCAAAGGTATAAATGTTGCCCCTTTTGTGTACAAATTCTACTGATCGTCCTTCACCCCGCCCACACACACACACACACACAATAAAAAAAAAGGTGACCACACTTGCTATAAAATTTATTACCCTCAGATCATCCGAAAAGGAACAGATCGACCGTAGCGACTTTACAAAGGGGCAAATAGCGGTGTATGCCTGATAATTAGAACTACTAAAAGTGATTTTTTTTTTTTTTAAATAAAGTTTTGCCTCGTTTTGCGAGGCGCGTCCCGTTCAACCTAGTCGGTTATATTAAGGCGCACGTCCAAATATAAAAGACCCTAAGGTCTGAGATGACTTACGAAAAGTGTTGATGTCCTTACGCTATTTTTTTTTTCCCCTTAACCAGCGGCACTTGGGCTTTCAGCCCTTCGGCCCAATGACATGTCATTGCGAGGCTGGGGAACCTGAGGACTTTCCTTCCAACCCGGTCAGGAGCTTCGCTCCTTCCCATCCACAGAGGGTTTATCACAAGAGCCGTTCAGGCTATTCAGTCAAATTTCCGGCCGTAAACATTTCTTCAAACGCTGACGCCCGGGTTTGAACCATGAACACCTGGTCGCCAGTACAACGCCGAAGCCATTACACCAGCGCGGCTCCCTCCTTATGCTATTAAGAAAGTGGACACGATCGTACTCAGTGACTGGAAACGATTACTTGATTCTGGAACACCTTAAATCCATTGTCAAATCTACACCCTGCAGCGTCTTCGTTGAGAAACGACACAGTAAAGAGCAAACTTTTTAGATTTTTCCTTCAAGCATCTCTAGTCAAAATCATTTATGAAAATCGGATTCAACACAAAAATAAGAATCCTCAACTCAAATGTGAAGTCAGTCCTATTATATAATGAAACATGGAGAACAACAAAGATAACAACCAAAAAGCTACAGACTTTCATAAATGTGTACTTGCGTAGAATACAGGGATTAAAATGGTATGACAAGGTTACCAACGTGGAACTGAGGACAAGAACTAGACAAGAGCCAGTGCAACAAGAGATGAGAAGAAGACGATGGCGATGGATAGGACACACACTGAGGAAACCTGTTGATAGCATTACAAGGCCAGTCCTTTTTCTGGAACCCCTATGGCAAGAGAGCCAGAGGTAGACCAAGAAGCACATGGAGAAGAGAGCTAGAAACAGAAATGAAAATGATGAGGAGAATGTGGAAAGAACTTGAGATGATGGCACGTGACAGGATAACTTGGCATGTGTTTGTTGAAGGCCTATGCTCCTTGGGGAGCGGAGGGTAAAGAATGAAGGAATCTCTGGTCGCATGCGAATAAGTAGTCTAGATTGCATTACATTTTAAAGGAATTCTTGTGTTGTGTCTTTGGAAACTCACTGATCAAAGTTTGGTTTAATTTATTTTCTCTAACATTTTTTTCATCATTTTTCTCAGTGATCCCCACGGCTAAGTTCCTTGATTATTTCACCAGGTTTAGTTTCAGCTATTTTATACGTAAGATAATACTGTATTTGCGTTGTAATATCGCAGCGTGGCAAGGTACTGACACAACAACCTGACGATCCTGGGCCGGATTTAATCATGAGCTAAATAAGCTACAGCTTAGGGCCTCACAGTCTGTAGGGACCTCTTTTGCTAACTTCATTTGTTACATGGCCTTGTTATCTGTTACCAATTAGGGCCTCTACAGCTTCCTATAGCTTAGGGCAGGGGTCTACAACCCAGAAGCTTTTGGGATCTACACTTTGGTAACACTGAGCCCTCTAATGATCTACTTTCGTAACATTGCGCCCTCTGACGATCTACACATATATGTGTGCGTGGATGTAATTTTACGACGGGGGGAGAGGCCTAAGAGGAAGCTTAGAACGAAAAATCGCGTTCCTATCTCAAGAAGTTCACAAATATACTGTATCTTAGTAACCAGGTCTTATTAGGGCGCTTGTCCAAATATAAAAGACCTGTAGGACTGGAGAATTAGTTATGTGTTAGTTATGTGTTAGTTATATGTTAGTTATGTGTTAGTTATGTGTTAGTTATATGTTAGTTATGTGTTAGTTATGTGTTAGTTATGTGTTAGTTATGTGTTAGTTATGTGTTAGTTATGTGTTAGTTATGTGTTAGTTATGTGTTAGTTATGTGTTAGTTATGCGTTAGTTATGCGTTAGTTATGCGTTAGTTATGCGTTAGTTATGCGTTAGTTATGCGTTAGTTATGCGTTAGTTATGCGTTAGTTATGCGTTAGTTATGTGTTAGTTATGTGTTAGTTATGTGTTAGTTATGTGTTAGTTATGTGTTAGTTATGTGTTAGTTATGTGTTAGTTATGTGTTAGTTATGTGTTAGTTATGTGTTAGTTATGTGTTAGTTATGTGTTAGTTATGTGTTAGTTATGTGTTAGTTATGTGTTAGTTATGTGTTAGTTATGCGTTAGTTATGCGTTAGTTATGCGTTAGTTATGCGTTAGTTATGCGTTAGTTATGCGTTAGTTATGCGTTAGTTATGCGTTAGTTATGCGTTAGTTATGTGTTAGTTATGTGTTAGTTATGTGTTAGTTATGTGTTAGTTATGTGTTAGTTATGTGTTAGTTATGTGTTAGTTATGTGTTAGTTATGTGTTAGTTATGTGTTAGTTATGTGTTAGTTATGTGTTAGTTATGTGTTAGTTATGTGTTAGTTATGTGTTAGTTATGTGTTAGTTATGTGTTAGTTATGTGTTAGTTATGTGTTAGTTATATTAAACCAGGTCGTGAGTTTTCTTTGGGAATGCTGAAAAAGTACCTTTGATCCCGGGGACTCCGCAATTTTATATACCGGCTGGAAAGGTCTATTCCGAAATTTGCCTAATTTAAACAGTCTTGTACTTTCCCCGCAGTCGTTGAAAGATCTACCAACTAATCGCCAAAGATCTACCAAATGATCGCCAAAGATATACCGGTAGATCGAGATCGACCAGTTGCCGACCCCTGGGTTAGGGCCTCACCATGTCTAAATCCGGCCTGCCCGTCGCTGCCACTTATTTAGCTTAATCATAAGTATAATATCATTGCCGACAGTCACGAACATTACAGGTACAATGTTGCCAAATTGCAACCTGTCACGGCACTCTGAAATTCAAATAAAAAACCAACAGATGATGCCTAAAAGAGAAACAAATAGATGTTATATATATATATATATATATATATATATATATATATATATATATATATATATATATATATATATATATATATATATATATATACACACACACACACACACACACACACACAATTTTGCAGGAAACACTGACATGAAGCGGAATCGACTTAGTGACCTCCAATGAAGAAGGCAAGAGAACAGGTGGTTCAAGCGATATCTGGATCAATCCTGAAATATGTAATTCCTTCAACACCAAGTGCAGTAGAAGAATGTCCTGAAGATTTTCAGCCGATGAATTCGAAGGGCAAAGACAAGAAATATCTTTCCATAAGGGTTCAAATGACAAAAGGCAAGGATTGGAAGATGGCAATCAATCTTTTAAAATGAACCAGACTGAAGAACAGGAAGGAGAGGCCAGCGGAGGTCTACAAAAATCAGAGGCGGACTTTTATGAAGACGATAAGACGGATATATTTTCAATTTATTATTATGTTACAGCATGGCCAATCCCAGTTCTAAATGACTTAAGAGTTGATCTTATTAGGAGGGGAAGTAAGCCCTTCCAAAATAGGGATGGCCCTTTCACTGCAGTTCAAATGCAAGGAGAGAGATCCAAAGGGAAAAGTCGACAGTTGACAACTGCTTGGTTCTATAAGGCTTTGACAAATGGCAAGAAAGTTATGAGAACATGGATGGTTTGGTCTCAATCGAAAGAAAGTTTGTTTTGTTTTTTTTGCTGCAGTCTGACCGCGCTATATACTGATTATGGGTCCGTGGGTAAGTCGTTATTGATCGGGTCACTTCTGTGTAAATACTGTGTGACAGTTTGCAGGTACAGTATTGCTTCTTACTAATCTGACAAGTTAGTTTACTAGCCGTCCGCTAGAGATGTTTATTCTTGTAGAGGTATAACAGTTTCGTTCGTCTCTCGATAGTTGTTATAGCGTACTATAGTGGTGTACTAATTAATAGAACTGGACCTTTGAACTCAACTTAACAAAATCTGCATAATTCAGCCGAGTCAAATAACATAGTTTATTTACATAAAACATAATGAACAAATGCAGCTGGTACCAGATCAATTTCTTTCATTTGAAGGTGGTTTCTATATGTATCAGTATTTTTCCCGTCTCTCTCCGTAAGCGTGTGAGATGCAAAAAATTCCCGTGTGGTTCATGACCTAGGTTACCTTGACCTTCTTTTCCATAACTTTCAGTAAAAGTAGTTGAGCCTCTGTTTTCTTACTTAAATGTAGTATTTCTCCAGCTTCTGATCATTAAACTGATTTATAGCAGTTCTTCGGTTTCTTCCCCTAACAAAATAAATTCTAGCTGGGGACTAAACAAATCGAGAGGTACGTACTTCAGTTACTATCTTACTCAGTCTTTGCTCCTAGTTCAGAATATAGCGACTGCCGTTATTCTGTTCTGTGAGTGATAGCATTAAACTTGAACACAACCTAACTTCATTTTGAAGAACTTCAAGAATCAAAACTTAGAAAATGCCTTGGTTGTTCTGCGTAGATGAGACAGCTCAAACATGGTTTCTCAACAACTCACAGGTACATTCTTCGCCGAGGCTTTCTATCCGGAACTCTCCTTAAGATTTTCACTTTCAGTTACCTCGACGATGGTGTGAGTTCTTTTCTCTGTCGATGGTTTCGATTGGTGCTACTCAAATGTGAGAGCAGGGTTAAAGCTTCAAACAAACGGTTGTCCGAGTCCATCAAGCATAAGTAGACAAGGAGAAAAAGATATGGAGGAGTATTTTACGTCGCCTTTTAGATGTAACACTATTTCTGGCTCACCAGAATCTTCCTTTTCGTGGTCACAAAAATAACATCTCATCAACAAACAAAGGAAAATTCTTAGAACTGGTAGAGTTACTGTCAAACTATGACCCACTTTTGAAAAAACAAATTTTTTCTTCTGGGATGCGAGTGGCTTTGTATTTGTCTCCAAAGATTCAGAATGAATTCATTTGTTTTTTGGGGAATTACGTCAAAGAAAAAATAGTGACATTCTCTTTGACAGCACTCCTGATGTGTCCCACACTGATCAATTGTGTGAGGTGATCACATACGTTCATATTGAAGGTGACGAAGTTGAAGTGAAGGAATCATTCTTAGGTTTCTTTCCTAATGCCAAAAAAAAAACTGCTGCTGAGTTCACAGGGGATATCCTGAAACATCTGGAGAAAGATGGACTGTGCCGTGGTCAAGGATTTGATAACGCTGCAGCTATGGCTGGGATTCAAGGTGAGGTTCAGTCGAAGATAAGAGAGATTAACCACAAGGCGCTGTTTGTGCCTTGCACAAAACAGTCACTGAACATTTGCGGTGTGCACTCATTTGGCAGCACATCTTCATGTGTAACCTTTTTTGGAACCCTAGAGAGAGTTTACTCCATCTTTTCGGTCTCAGTTCATCGATGGGAAATGCTGATGAAGAATGTAGGCATGGCAGTCAAAAAGCTTTCCCAGACAAGATGGAGTGTTCACTATAATGCCGTAAGTCCAGTAAAGGCAAATTTTCACAAACTGGCCTCCACCCTTGAAGAACTGTGTATTCCTAAAGACAATCTGGACACAAGAGAATCTGCTCAGATTTTGTTGTCTGCTGTGTGTGATTTTTATTTTTTGTGCTACCTTTCTTTCTGGTGTGAAGTTCTGGAAGAAATTAATCTCACGCAAAAGTACTTACAAACTGCTGGCATCAGCTTGGTAAATTGCATTGTGAAGCTTCAAGTTCTGAAACTGTTATTGAAAATCAGCGCAATGAAATTAAGGACAGAGCCATTCATTATGCAACCACAAAGTGCGAGGAACTGGACATTTCTATGGAGATAAACGAAGAATGAAACTCAGAAAAACGATACCAGGAGAGAAGGCAAGGTATTCTGGTTTAAGTTTGCCGGAGGAAATTAAAGGAGCAGTGTTTGAACGTCTTGGTCGCTTTTACCAAGAAGTGGAGATTCGTTGTAGGGGAATGGATCGAATCCTATCAATCTACGGGGTCATTCAGCCAGACAGTTTGATTATTGCAACGCGAGTATGGAAAATAGAGAATGTCTGAGTGTAGACAGAATATGAATGTGTAAAGTGAAAGTAGAACAAACAGAGTCACTAATGAAATTATGGGGAGAGATATGACTTCTGGAGAGTAGGGAGATATGTACTGATCTCTAAAGGACTACTTCTCCACCATACTAAGATAGTGTTTAAGATGTCAATCTCTCACCCGTCCTCCAAATGCTAAATAGAATAATCTACTACAGTAAGGACATACAAAAAACATCAGGTGACAGTTAGAATAGAAGATATTCTGACCACAGATCACATAATAATATGTTTATTACAGGAAACCACAACATTAAACAAAGAAAAATAAAATAGTGCCTTCCTTCTGATCTCTGAAGGCTAATGTATCACAACCACAGATAAAAGTAACACACCACTTCGTTCAATCACACCATCAAAACGTCTCCGTCTCACGCCCACACAAACACCCATATACTTTCTCACAACTAAGTTAAACTAAATGGGGTAGGCATCCAGTCCCTTGTGATAGAGATGGCGTTGCATTTAAAGTTCTTCTTTCTTGGTAGGTAAGATAATCCACCGCTAAGGAAATCAACCCTGTTCCTCCTAATGTGACATCCAAATGATTCGGAGATAAGCTCCCCGCGGAACAGCTGTTAAATAAATCCAAGCGCAGACCCACTTTCCAGGGCGCGGGTGAATGAGGCAACACTAGTGCGAATATACAAGCACTCATTGCTAAATCCACCTAGAAGAGAAATAATGATCACTGCTGACACCACGAATATATGTGAGGGTCACAAGAGATGCGCCTCTATTTGTTGGATAAAAATGACTTGAGCTTCAGGCAGGTTATTATTATTGGCAAACTACTCCAATCTACCCCGGGTTTACTGGCTGTCAATGGGTCTGACAGCATTGCTAACATGATTCGATGGCAAAGGTGGCATATCCTTTAAGGATGTAAATGCTTTTAAAGGCTGTGAGTATGTACTCCATAATGACTACTTTGTAGACTGACCACGGACAGGACGATTGGTCTGCCGTGAGATATGTATTTTTGTGGCGATATATATTGGCAGTAGATAGGTTTATGACAAATATCCAGCAGATGTCAGGTGGGCCCTTTGTGACGTAAGGTGCCTCAAATAAGAGTTAGAGACAGAGAGTGCAAATTACAGCCTTGTGGCCATTCTCTGAAAAATACAAACATGTCAAAAATAACGTTAACCACGGTACAACCATCTCTAATATTTACAAACAAATTCTCCCTAATTCTATCTTTCTCTCACTAGATCAAACCACACTACACCTTCTCTCATTCGATACAGAACAAAACACAACACCGTACTCCCCCCTCCGCTCTGCTTCCTACCCATTCACACAGGTAAAATCAGCCATACGTTAAGGGGAGGTTAAACCCCCAAAATGAAAAACACAGAATTATAAGATAATAGCTATATCTGGTCATTTATACAAGCAAAATGACTGAAAAAAATACAAAACATCAAGGTATGTACTGAAAACTGGCAGTCTGAGGGGGAAAAACAGTAGAAAAAAAGGCAAATTTTGGCTTTTTTGGGGTATTTTGTTGCCCAAGATATCTCAAATGTGAGTACAGCTTCAGTTATGAAATTTGACTGTTTCATTTGTTCATATATGATAATGATTGTATACTAAAATAATTTTGATCGGTTTGATATCTGATTTTTTTTGGATTTTAACATACCGTTTGACAAATAGTTGTAACTTTTTAGGGGGGTAACTTAGATATTTCTTAACAGTTTTGTAGTTTGTTAACATATATGCTTTATTTTAGTATAATTTTATGGGCATTATGTGTACAGCATGTGACCCAAAATGCATTACTGTATCACTAATAGTTTTTGAGAAATCACTGGGCAACGTGCCCATATTTGTGTGAAAAATGCGGTTTTGAGAAAATGAAGAAAAAAGGGAAGAATTACACTTTTACACAAAATTTACTCACCTCAGTATCCCCCTGCTATGTAGGAATCATCTCTGGTATTTTCCTTTATTGATATCATGGGTTGTTTCATACTTTGCAGCTTACTTTTCATTAAATTCTCTATTTCAGCAGACTGTATGCGCTTTTTGTCAATTTGCGCAAATATTTGAAAAGCATATTTACCAAAGTTTAGACCTAAATTATCAAAGATGTTTTTTCTCCTCAGTTCCCCACAGTTGTACACAATCACTGCATCATTTACAGCTATTTGCAGCCTACTTTTTCCAATGAAAACATTCTTTGGGCACCTATACCATATGAGGTTATGAAATGATTCATTTGAATTCTGAGTCCCACCATGAGCACACTTTTCCAGAAGGGTATCAGCTGCAAGTTCCTCAAAAACTTCTTTAATAATAGAACACACAAATTCAGGAAGTTGATTCTTATTATCTGCAGCTGGGTCTTTCTTCACAGGGCACCAACTATCACAGTCTTCATGTATTCCTTGTCTGTGTTTCCAGATTGCCCATATGCTCTTCTTCATTGCTGGAACATCTCCTACATTTCTGCGTATGGCTGCCCCATAGTGTCCTTGAATCCGTTTTATGGCTAACTTGGTTAATCTACCTATTCCACCTATGCCGGTATAAGTTTTCCCATTCTCTGTGAACTTCTTGCATCTGTTTTCTGATACTTTATCCAGAAGTCTCTTCCCCATTCGCTTTTGAACATGTCCGCAACATTCAAGCTTTCTTATAGTTTTGCCATGGTAAATGGGTGGCTGATGCTGTGCTACTGTCTTGTAACTTTTAGAATCCCCATCTCCCAGATATCCTGTGTAACACAAATCATACTGTTTCTCTGAACGATTAAAGACTTTTAATATTCCATATGGCTCCATCAAACCTGCAGTACCGTCATGATTTTTCTCACATTCTCCTGATTCTGAATGATTCTGACTCCAGAGTTTGAATTCATGGTCTGACATTCTGCTCTTTGCTTTCATACAGCTATCACAATAATTGCTGCTTACTTCTACATCCAACACCTTTGCTGGTCCTTTTTGGCTAACAGAAAGAACTGTGGCCACACCATTTTTGCTTGTAAAGCCTCGCCGCTGCCAAGTACCATCACATGAAACTGTTACATCTTTACCTTCTAACAGTTTTATTTCTGCTGCTGCTTCTGCTTTGCACTCATCTGCAACTATAGAGGTGGCTTCCAATATCTTTTTTCTGTAGGTGGCACTTCTTATGTTACTTACTGGTGGTGGCAAATTCATGTTCCCCAAAAGTCTCCTTCCCTTCTCCATGTGACATCCAATGCTATAAATTGCAAAAGTGAATCTCAAGTTCACATTTTCTGAGTTCTTCTTCATGGTAATAACATGTTTACATTGTGAGCACATTATATAAAGCTGACTCTCTAGACCTACAAGCTTCTCTGAAATTATAAAATTATCTCCAGTGTCTGGTAGTTCAAAACAAGATGGACATGGAAATTGTTGAATCAGCTCAGTTACTTGTGTCATATTATACAACCTGTATCCACTCATTCCTTCTACATTTGAATCAGCATATTCATCATCTAGGATATTTGTGTGTAGCTTTTGATAAGATGATGATAATCTAGAAGTGCTCACAGGCTCACACTCAGAGGTACTAGCATTGTGTACGACAGTAGGCCTAAACTCTGTTAGTGGTTCACAGTTTATAAATTTGATAGTCTTATCTTCATTTAACCTTTTTTTCACATACCTATGTCCTTGAAACTTTCTTTTCTTTGAACGATCCATTCTCTTTCGTGAATTTTTATCCATTATAATAAATAATAAAGAATTATTTCACACACTGCAATGGTCACTGGTTTACCTCGTGTTAGAATTTGACAAGCCTTTGTTTACTGCGAATAGAATAGTCCCTTTTGAGAGCTCGTTTCTGATTGGCTGAAAAGCCCCAAGCTATGGCAATGGTTAACACAGATTAGCCAATCAAAATTATTTTTACACATGAAATGATGTTTAAAAAACTTTAATTAGGTTTACTTCAGGGAAATGAATACCGAAAAATTTTTTAAAATCCATGCATTAGAAGCGAAGATATACCAATTTGTACATTTTGCATATATAATTAGGTAAACAATACACTTACCTGACCTACTTTAAAAATTTATATAAAATCATCCACAAAGGTTTTAGTGAAAATAAACATAAAGAAATGTAGGCAAATGAATGTACTTTCCAGTTCAATATATATCTAAAATTTGATATTTTCAATGAAATTCTTCATTTTTGGGGGTTACACCTCCCCTTAACTGCCGCGCGAAGCTGAGTATGTGGCAACTAAAGGCTAAACTATTAAGACCCACTCGTGACCCTCCCCACTGTGGTAACAGGGGAAACCAACACGTTAAGGCTCCAACCTTACATGCAAATTATAAACTATGAAAAATAACGAAATTGAGACTAAAATGTGGCCATCGTGGTATTTACGAACATTAGAATTGCCACTGGGTGAAATTATAAAATATCTGTGCACTCAAACTTAATATATATCATGTAGCAAAAATCTTTAAAGAATTATTTATACACAAGTTCAAAATGGAATAACTTTGGTCAAATAAATATATATCAGCTCACACTTCAGTCTCACGAAAAATTCCCTCTTAGGGTTAACTCTTAGCGGATTATAAATTGGTATCGTGCTTTATAAAAATCAGAACTCCTGGTCACACACAAATTAATTTACTTTAAGAAATACATATATTAAAGAGGAAATAAAGTAAGACGGGATCTCGACACTATATAATTAAGCTATAAAAGGAAATTAACTAAGTAAATGGGCTTACCAAGCAAGGAATCAAATTTCCGCACTACACTGTTATAAGCTCTCAACTGGATATCCTGGACTAGGCGGCAAAGATCCTGGTAGAGTCAAATAGTGAAGAGTGTTTTGGACGCCTAGCTTAAATAGTAAGATAGAGTCCGCAGGTGGCTTAGCGTGACTTCTGCACGCGCACGAGATGAAACAAATACAGACGTAAGACCTACGGGAGAGTCCCCGTCCGCCTCGCTAGACGGGAAGCGACGTAATATTGCAACGCTTTTCCCGTTCTGCGAGCGACTGGCGTTCGGGTGAAAAACCGAGGACGGCATAAAATAAAAGGCACATAATTTTTCCCGTGCTCAAGGGTACTCTGTCTTCAAAGAAATTGAAATTTGCCGCTCACCAGGAATCGCTAACTAAAAGACTTTTGGCAACAAAGACCACCATTCGTAAGAGGTGTGTGTAGCCTGTCGGACACAAGATTGACACGGCTAACGACAGAATTAGAGCTGTTTAGAGCAATTAGACAGAAAATTTGGCGTAGACAAAAATATAGAAAGAAACCACGGCGGACCACTTAGACCAGAGTGGCAGACATTTCCAATTAAATCATGACAAAAGCATGTTTCAAATGTGACTAAAATTTTCGATGAATTCTCCAATGAAGATATCATTTGGAAATTAGAGGACTTCGAAGGCATTTGGAATCTGCCACAATTAGGGCTGCAGAGGCTAAGAAATTGACAGCACTGCAGTTTCTGGAGTGTTTTATGAAATGCGATTTTTGTGAATCTCTACCAAGCTTGTTACTGTGTTTGAAATTTTTTTTTAACTGTCTGTGTCTCTGTTGCTTTGTGTGAGAGAAGTTTTTCAAAACTGAAATTGATAAAAAAAAAAATTTCGCTCGTATTTTTCTGTGGTGCATTTTAATTTCACAATTGTTTTTCCGGTAAAAACAGGAAAAGGAAAAAAAAAGGGGGGGGGGGGGGGGGGCCAAAGGAAAGCTCTGCCCCGGTTGTATAGACTTCAGGTCCACCGCTGCTTGGGGTCATTAGCTAATGAATATGACCGAAGATGCCTTTATTGAGCTTTACCATGCTTATTGCGATGTGAAGACATTTGTTGATGACGCTATTATAGTTAAAATATATGAAGAAATTACACATTGTTGTGGGCGTTCCTCTATTTGAATGAGTTAATCTTGTACAATTATTTGATCGTCTGTTCTGTGTTCCCCCCGGTATCGATATTGATTACAACCATGGATTCTTTTGATACTTCTTTTAAGTAATTGCATTTTAAACGTGCTTTCAATAAAAGTTCATATATATTTGAATGACCGTATTATATCGTTTCATTTCATATTACCAGTGTGACAGCGTGTGTATTCATTTGAAGGTCAATGGTCATTCTTCATAAAACAGTCATAACTGGAACCTTGAATACGTTACTGAATAAGACCAGTTTTTTTTACGACATAATAATTTAATAAGGATTCATTCTTCCATCATGAATCAAAGACACTGCTTAATATAGTTTACATCAAGAGCACTGGATAAATTATAGCGTAGAGTCTATATATTTCACAGACGTAGCTTGTTCGATACATTATCGTTATAATTAACGTTCGATTATATTTCAACCAAAACTGTTTGGCATAATTCTTGTATTTATACAGAATTAAACATTCTGCTAGTTCTATTAGATACACTGTCTAATATATTAATTTACTTTGGCATTCAAAGCCAGGCTTAATCAGCCCTACATATTCTAATTGCGTTTTCGCATTATCACGAATTACGTTAATAATAAATTATTGCGGCTAATATTGATGTCTTATATTTTCAGACTCAAGGGTCCTTATACATTCTTTATTTCTGCTTTAAATATAACTTACTAGTTATGCACTGTGATGGGGCCGAAAAGACACCCCGGAGGTCACCGCCCCCTTCATGTTCAAGGCATATTTATCGCCCGTATATTTTCGATGTGCGCGCAACCCACGTGACTGTCAACCCACGTGATGGCGCGAGCCTGGGATGTGAAAAGTCTGATGAAGTAGAAGATATGTTATTAGGCCATAATAAAGCCTACATATAGTTGTGGTGTAGAGTTGTGTGTTATAATTGATAGTTATGGGCCATACTTGTGTGGTTTAGTGCCTTATAAGAGCAAATGTCGCTAGTGTTATTTATGCGGCCAAATCAATACGCCTAGCGCGCAGTAAATTGAGTGATTAGCCTAGTGCCTATATAAAGCATGCGAAGGCCAGCAGCGACCTTTCTAAGTACCAATCCAGACGAGAGAACAAACGAGGCTAGCCCTGTGTCGGTAAAGGGGAACAAAGACATGACACTTGAGTTAATTTAAATTAGCGTTAGTTTTCTATAAGTCTGAAATTATATTCAGCACGAGTCTGCTTTAATGTTTAATGAAATAAGTGAATGTGTTTCCCGAGGAGATGTCTTTTTAGGACATTATAATTTAGTCTTGAAATGATAGATGAGTGAAAATAATGTTTGATAGATTTTATTAGGCACGCAAAGCCCAAGTCACAGATGTGAGAGTTTAAGAGCAATTATGTCAGTCATCAGACCGGGCAAGAAAGGCAAATTTAGTAGGAGAGTGTTTTATACATAAAACTGGATAGAGAAGCATCTATTACTTGAATTTAGATAATATTAACTGTTATGAAGATGGCGGCCACGTGGTCATGAAAGGCGGCGCGGTGAATAAAGAAGGCGCCAAGGGGTCTGCGGTAACACTCTTAGTTATCACTTAATGTTACGCAGTTTTATATCGTGTGAATTGACACGTGGGTGAAAGTAGATTAAGATAATTTTCCCCAGTAAAGGAAAGAGATAGTTTTCGTGTTAATTCCCGTTTTGTTAAAGTCAAGAGTAATTATATTTTATTTCTTTAATGTAAGAGTAATTTAATGTATTTCACGTTTATTGATTATTCTACTGTTTGTCTTTGGTGGGTTACTTTGAAGGGAGAATATGTATTTAGATTTCTGGAGAGCGTGCGTAAGACGTAAGGCACGTTGAGACAGGTGTTTCTCTGTTTGCTCCCTGCGGAGCATGGAAACACCAATGTGGCTGGTGTCCATCACAAGCCGACAAGAAGCATTTTTATGCTATTGCAGTGGTTGTTTCGGTAACGATGTGTTTCATGTGATGAGATTCCCAGTCTCACCAGTGGTCATATACGACACGCTTGTTGCCAGGCGCATCAGTCGTCACATACGACATGCTTCAGAGTGCAGAACGAATATTGAGATAGATCAGTTGCGAGGTGGTGGTTTATTCTCATTGAGAGTATTTGTTGTACATATAGTTGAATATTATTTTATGTCCATGTTATTATTATTTAATTACGGTTATGTGTAGAATGGTTTGTGAGAGCACGTGGGCTCACTTGGAGGTATATATTTCTCTTCTCCGCTCCTGAGGTAGCATGCGGCCAACAGTGTGGTTTGCCTCCATATTAAGCATTCAGATGCTCGTGCAGTAGTGGTTTCGGTAGCAATCTGTGTTACAAGGTAAGGTTGCCAGCCTCATGCACAACACCATACTAGTCTCATTGGACGACATGCATGAGAGTGTGTGTGATAGTTGAGGGTGTCAGGTGGCGTGGAATGACTGTTTGGCAGGTGAGCGTATGATTATTTAACTACTATGATTTTAACTATTCGTTGCTTTGTTTGCTTCTTCATATTAGCATTCGGGCACTGTTGGGTGTTTGTTTGGTGTTTTGTTTTGTTTGCTTTGTTTATTTGTTTAACTCTTTCAGTCCCAAGCAAAAAATTTGGTTTGGCCCAAGCAAAAATGGCCACCCCGGTGCATTTTTAAATAAATATCTCAAAACAAAAACCCGTTCACTCTTAAACACATGCGGTATTTAAAAGAATGTACTTGCAGTCGGAAATGACGTTTTGGGTGGTTTGTGTGTAGTTATAATTAGAAATAGTCTCAAACAGAGGCACATATACTAAACGCTTTATAAAGTTGATTGGGCCAAGCGCGTCTAACCCCTGAGGATATATAAAGTCGATTGGGACTTAAAGAGTTAAGTGTCACTGATAGGGTTGTAAAAATAAATACAGCCCCTGCCTCTAGAATCAAGAGTTTTATTGTTGAATCGGGTCGGTGCGAGTGTGGAAAGAGAGTGATCACAATATAATCATCATCATCATCTCGCCCACCCTATCACAGCACTATCACCCTTGAGTGGCTATACCACATCTTTAAAACACTTTGGCTAAGTGGCCATGCCGCACCTTTTTGAAACACTGCCATTTGGCTTGAAGGCTACACAACTAATCTCGTAACTATGTCTAACGCGTCATGCATCGATATATGCGATCTATTTCATTTATTTATTCAGCCGAGGTGTTACATGGTGCAACCATCCGAATCGAGCTCAAACCCAGATGATTGCAAACCAAGTGTTGGGAGTAGAAAATGCATTAATTTTAACGCCGAGTTTGGCACTTTGCCATTTCACCCAAATAGCCACTCTATGTCACGTGATGAGACTGGCTGTGAACGTATTGCTAACGAGGCGGGTGAAAAACGAGAGTTAGCGAAGTGGGCATTGAATGACCAGCCGTTAGGCGGCACAGATGTGTGTTTGGGCGTGTGTGGAAAGCCCTAATGTATATTCCTGTTTTACATGGAAGTATTCTACTGTATGGCATATTTAACATTCATAATTGTTCATGCAAATCAGTGACTATTATTATTATTATTATTATTAATCTTGATTGTGTTCTTATTGCCTGACCACATCAATGGGTCTAATGTGAAGTTCGTTGTAATGTGTATTAAAGTTACAGAACCGTCACTCAGTTATTATTACTTTCATTGGAGAAAGAGGTGTGTGCACAAAGTAAGTTAATACTAAGAATTAATGTTTATTCGCCAGGCACATAAAGAGAGAACCCTGGACATCACATTCCTATCTATATGGGATACAAACAAACAGTCGTGCAAACGCAAAAGGCAGGAATAAGCACGAAGCATAAATATAAAACCTCTCCCTCAACAGATGGGTAGCCAAGCCTGTGCCTCGCGATGTTTTATGCCTGAATTAAGTATGTGCACAAAGAGTTCAGATGCACTTTTAAGGCAACGTGTTTTAAGCTATTTTGAAGTGCTGCGCTGTATAACAATGACTTTTTGTTCGTGTAAATGAACTTTCGTGCAAACTAACCTTTTTGCAAACACTGCGGTGAAACCAGCAATCGCGCAAATGAACTTCCCGTACAAAGCGAAACTTTTCGACGCACTGCGGCAAATTAGCCACGCCCCGTGACCTTTAACGACAGCAGGAATTTACGTCAACAAACACGCATGATTTCTGTTTATGGAATATTTTAAAGACAAACGAAGTACCTATTTTTCCAAAAACATTGAAGGCTTTCAGGGACCATACGTGTACTAACATTTATAAATCTATAAAAGAAACTTTACGGACCTTATTATTAAGAAATAAATAAAATAATTCGACCAGACGACATATTATAAAACAAGTTTTCAGAACTATAGTTTCTATTTTGGCTCAGTTTTCCTGATTCATGCGAGACAGTGTTACGCCGTGTTCAGACCAAAACACTTTAGTCTGCATTTTACGATACGTTTAGTTTCATTTTAAAAGCTTGTTTAAAGCATCTTGTGCTTTCCGAGCGTGTTCCATCTTCGCTATTTTTTTTCTCTCTATTCTATATGTTCAGTGTTGCCAATTTGTTTTTTTTTTAGGTATCATTTTTTTTTCATTCATCTTCGGAAGTATGATGAAAGGTGATTTTCTATAGGTTTATGTGAGGTTTGCATTTAAGGAATTTTAGCACTTTGACGCATTCATACTGATAGTCCTTTTTTGCATTGCGAACATTTCATTTTGTTTAGATGTGGCGTTAGGTATCACGTTTTGTTATTGTTTCGTATATATGTCTCGCATTGTCAGTTGTTGTAATAGTGCTTTCTATACCTTCTTCTCTTTAGTTGTTAATGTGACGTTTGTTTCGTTTTAGTTGTGAATTATTTGTAGTGTCTAATAATTATTATTTTTTTTACATGTTAATATAGAATATTGTTTTGTTGTCTTATTTTAGTTAATTTTAATTTGTTTTTGTGTGTGTTGTATTTGAAAATATCCCATCATCATCATCAGTGTCATTGACATCATTGCCTTCATTTTTTCATTGTACATTTGTCTGGACCCATTGATATACATGGCATAATTTTGCATATTTTTTTTTCTTTTAATTATAACATGTATTGAGCACTACAGTGTTCATTAACAATATCACCATAATTTAACACATTCTAATTATGTCCTTGGTGGGTTTGTACGACTTACATAGGTATTGAGTTTTGTATTGTTCATCATTATAAATATCACTATATTTTGAGCAGAAAGTAGTTTCTGGTAGGAAACCATGTCTTCCTTTCAGGACTTTATAGAAATTGGGATTAAATTTAATAAATCAGGAGCGGAACTAGAGGCGTTTGTTACTGCACAATTTGAAAGCTATAATGCAAGAATTGAAAGACAGAATGAACGTGAATTAAAACGTCTTCAGTTAGAACATGATGAGAAGAAAAAGACACACGATTTGGAGAAGGACAAGTTAGAACAAAAGGAGAAATTTGAGAGAATGAAGATGGAAGAGAAAGAAAAAGATCTTGCACAAGCTCTTGCGCAAGAAAAACTAAAGATTGACGCTGAGCAAGAAAAATTAAGATTAGCTGCTGCAACTGCTCAGAAAGCAACTGATTTGGAGATAGAGAAATTGCGTATTCAGAAAGATATAGATGTTGCTGTCGCCCTAAGAAAAGTGGAGTTGGATGCTCCAAACACATCATCTAGTACACCTGTGACCACAAACCGGATACGATTGCCTAATTTCAACCAAAAAATCGACTGCATCGATAGTTTCTTACAACGTTTTGAGCTCAAGGTCAGTGCGTTGAAGATCCCCAAGGGTCAATGGAGTGCAACATTATGCGATTTTTTAACAGCGGACGCTCTACAGGCTTATTTTGCTCTGGACAGCGGTAGTAGAGAAGACTACGATGTTGTCAAGGAGACATTGCTACGTAAATTTTAGCTTACAGAAGCAGGATTCCGTGATAAAATTTCATTCCTGTCCTGCCTAGCAGAAAAGCTGACTTTGGAAAATTTATCTCATTAATAAAATTATATTCTAAAAGATGGATAGAATTGTCCGGAATTGATAAGACCTTCACTGGCTTACTTGATCTAATGTTACGTGACAAGGTGTTGTCGGCATGTAGCACCGATCTTGCCTCATTTTTTCAAGAAAGAAAACCGAAAGACCTTGAGGCAATGGAGATACTTGGGAGACAATATATGACAGCTCACCCAGATAAAGAGGTTCACAAACCATCTATAAAGGACGCACTCCCAGTATGTGTGGCTCGTCATGACTTTAGAGATGGTGGTCATAGACCTCGATCACAGAGTGTGGACAGCAGAGTAAGGCAAAGTTATAGATCCAACTACCGAGGAAAATATAACTTCCCAAGGCAGAGGTCACCATCTAACTTCCCACAGAGGCGAGACTATAGTTATTCAAACCAAGGTCAGTGGCGGCAGAATTCTAGCCGTAATGAGGAAATGCATCACAAACGGATGGATCATAGACCTACACAAGACAATGCATCCTACAGTGGTAATAGGAATAATGGCAGATGTTGGTCATGTGCTAGGAATAGAACTTATAAGAAATATTATGGAAACAGCACTAACAAACACTGTGGGCATGATGACAATAGCAATCATGAGAAGGGTAATGCATGTGTAACGGCAAAGAAGAATGATGAGAAGGGAGCCGACCATGCCAATGCACGTATTGTTAGCTCATTTAATGATGAAAATTGTTATGGATGCAAATCTTTATTCCAACCTGGTTCACAACCCAGATTAATTTGCGGGCATGCTCTACCCGCTATGTCATCTTGTGAGAACGTGGGACGCCTCACGTTATATACTGGTTTTCTGTATAACAGGCATGTAAGTGTCCTTCGTGATTCTGGCTGTACCACTGTCGGAGTCCGTAGATCGCTAATTGATGAATCTGCCTTTACTGGTAAAACAGTGAAGTGCATAACATTGGTGGGAGTATAGAGTGTTACCCAGTGGCATAAATAGATATTGCCACACCCTTCTTTACAGGTAAGGTAAGGGCATGTGTCCTTGATGAACCAGTATCAGACATTATCCTTGGTAATATACCAGGTATTAAGGATTGCTCCCCAGAGGAGACACATAAATGGGTTGAATCTCACCCAATGTTGGCTAACGCTGTAGTCACTAGGGCCCAGCATGCTGCTGAATCCAAGGCAGAGCCAGCTATAACATTTAGTGAGAGAGCAACTCTTCAGAATGTTCAGAATGTTTCCCCCCAGTCGTTCGCTGCCAAACAGCGCGAAGATGTTGCTTTGCAACCATTGTTTGCTCTAGCAGAGAGCAAGCATGTGAAGAAGACAAAAACTTCACGTTACTGGTTTGAATTTAAGAACTCAGTACTGACTAGATGCTTTGACAACTATGTTTTAGTCAGGAGACAGGTAGTTATTCCAAAGAGTTTTAGACCTATTGTATTGAATTCTGCCCATGACTCGCTTTTAGCTGGTCATATGGGGATTAAGCGTACTCTGTTTCGTGTCACCTCAAATTTTTATTGGCCCTGTGTTAACAAAGATGTAAAGCTATACTGCAGGTCATGTACAACTTGTCAAAAGGTAGCACGTAGGGGCAAGCACCACGCTGCACCCTTACAAGTCACTGATGTGCCATTACGGCCTTTCACCAAGATTGCAATTGACATAGTTGGTCCTATGTCAGTCATGTCAGATAGAGGATATCGATATATCCTAACGTGTATAGACTTATGTACACGTTGGCCGGAGGTCATACCATTGAAGACTATCACCTCAGCAGCTGTCTCTGATGCTTTATTTGTTATTTTTTGTCGCATAGGATTTTCTGATGAAATCTTATCAGATCGTGGTGCTCAATTTATGTCTCAAATGATGAAAGATATTGAGAACATGTTAGCAATTAAGCATTCGTTCACAAGCCCATACCATCCGGAAAGCAATGGCGTTTGCGAGCGTTTCAATGGCTCGTTGAAGCAGTTGTTAGGCAAAGTCACCGAGACATGTCCTCGTGACTGGGACCGAATGTTACCAGCGGTCTTATTTGCTTACAGAGAAGTGCCCCATGAGAGCACTGGCTTTTCGCCATTTGAGTTGGTATATGGTGCCAACCCTAGAGGTCCTATGCACATACTCAAGGATTTGTTGTTGCGATCAGTGGGGGATGTTAATGTCCGTACCAGCTATGAACTGGTCATTGATCTCAGACAACGCCTTGTAGATGCATGTACTTATGCATCAGGTATGATACGTAATGCTTCACACAGGTCGAGATTGCGCTGCAACCAATTTCGAAAATTACGTTCGTTCTTACCAGGAGAACAAGTATGGCTACTTCTTCCGACCAATGAAAATAAACTGCTAATTTCCTGGCAAGGCCCTTTTAAGGTGATTGAGAAGAAAACTGATGTAGATTATGCCATTGACATAAGGGGCAAAGTTAAAACATTTCACATTAATATGTTAAAATTGTATGTGGAGCGCCCTGCAGAGTTAGAACCTATCTTAGACAGTATTTCTGATGAACCAGTTCGACAGACTTTGTCAGCTGTTGTAGAATCTGATGATTCTACAGCGAGCGATATTTCTTTTAATTTTCCTCCGCTGCCTTTAACATCTTCCGAATCTTGGAGAGATGTAACTGTATCAGTTGATTTAGATTCTGGTTATCGAGAACAGGCTCTTGCTGTTTTAGAATCTTTCTCTGATGTGCTGACTGAACTTCCAGGTCGCACTGATGTTATATCTCATGATATTACATTGACTGATGATCACCCTATCAAACTCAGACCGTATACTATACCCTTACACTACAGATCTCAGGTGGATAGTGAACTTAAGGATATGCTACGCATGGGCATCATTTCTCCTTCTGAATCATCCTATTCTTTTCCTATGGTTCTAGTTAGAAAGAAGGACAAATCTCTTCGCATCTGCATTGATTTTAGACGTCTTAACAGTGTCACTCTCACAGATGCCGAGCCCATGCCTGTTTTGGAGGATCTCTTATCACAACTATCCCAGGCTACATACTTTAGCAAACTAGATCTATCCAAGGGATATTGGCAGATCCCTTTAACTGATAAAGCCAAACCTCTAACTGCATTTATGACTCCATATGGTTTATTCCAATGGAACTATATGTGTTTTGGCCTTGCCAATGCTCCCGCGACTTTTGTGCGCATGATGCGGAGACTCTTAGGAGATAGATCTGATGTCATCACATACATAGACGACATCTGTTTATTCCATAGTTCTTGGCAAGAACATATCACAGGATTAAAATCTTTATTAATGCTACTCAGAAAGCATGGTTTGACAGTTAGACCTTCAAAGGTTCAGATTGGTTGTCGAGAAATTTCATTTCTTGGTCACCGTGTTGGTAACCACATGTTATACCCTGATGAGCACACTGTCAAACGCATATTAGAATTAGATATCCCTCGGACAAAGAAACAGGTTAGGAGCATGTTAGGACTCATTAACTTCTATCAGAAGTTCATTCCGAACTTTTCATCTATTTCTTCTGTCCTGTCATCTTTGACTAAAAAGGGAGCTCCTAACAAAATTGTTTGGTCCGATACTTGCAGTGGAGCTTTGAACAAAATTAAAACTGTATTTTCCAAGGCACCTATTTTGATGTTACCTAATATCACTATGCCATTTCTTCTGAGGACTGATGCTTCTCAGACTGGCATTGGTGGTTGCCTGTTGCAATGGTTCAATGATACTCCCCATCCATGCTTGTATGTGAGCAGGAAGTTGCTACCAGCAAAAACTCGGTATTCCACCAGTGAAAGAGAACTTTTGTCCATCATTTGGTGTATAAGCAAGTTATCACGCTATTTACTTGGCGCACACTTCTACCTCCAGACGGATCACCGTCCATTAACATCCCTAAATCAAAAAACTACAACAAACAGTAGATTACACAGATGGTTCTTGCTTATCCAAGAATATAGATATACAATTATCCCCATCAAGGGATCAGAAAACTGTCTGGCAGACTTATTGTCAAGGAATGTAACTGGAAAGGGAAATTGTTTGTGCCAGATGTTGACATTGTCTGATCTTGTTTTGTTTTTCAGGTGATATACTATTGAAACATTCATGTTATGACTTTAATTGCATTTTTTGAAAGATTGGATTACATTTTGTCTAAACTGTTTACATATATCTGTTTTCATGTCATTTCGCACTACAATTAATACTTCATATATATTATTCTGAACAGTGGGATTTTTCTTTCTAATAGATTAATAGTTCTTGGGCTAACTATCCACTGTTCTCAAGCGAAAACCCTTGGTTTCCGCTCGGGAACCGGGGGGCAATGTTGGGAGTGGAAAATGCATTAATTTTAACGCCGAGTTTGGCACTTTGCCATTTCACCCAAATAGCCACTCTATGTCACGTGATGAGACTGGCTGTGAAAGTATTGCTAACGAGGCGGGTGAAAACGAGAGTTAGCGAAGTGGGCATTGAATGACCAGCCGTTAGGCGGCGCAGATGTGTGTTTGGGCGTGTGTGGAAAGCCCTAATGTATATTCCTGTTTTACATGGAAGTATTCTACTGTATGGCATATTTAACATTCATAATTTTCATGCAAATGAGTGACTATTATTATTATTATTATTATTATTAATCTTGATTGTGTTCTTATTGCCTGACCACATCAATGGGTCTAATGTGAAGTTCGTTGTAATGTGTATTAAAGTTACAGAACCGTCACTCAGTTATTATTACTTTCATTGGAGAAAGAGATGTGTGCACAAAGTAAGTTAATACTAAGAATTAATGTTTATTCGCCAGGCACATAAAGAGAGAACCCTGGACATCACATTCCTATCTATATGGGATACAAACAAACAGTCGTGCAAACGCAAAAGGCAGGAATAAGCACGAAGCATAAATATAAAACCTCTCCCTCAACACCAAGCAACAATCCTCAACACACATAATCTTTTTGTGAGCAGAATTTGCCAAGATGGCTGACATTGTCATTAGCTAACAGGCCTTCATTCAGGTGTATACTTAACATGCAGACATCGATTGTTGCGCAAAAAGGGGAGCGTTTCCTCACATAAACGTACTGGCTCGAACCAAGTCAATCACTTAGGAAAAACGCAACATAGCAGGCTAAAAAACTCGAATCAGAAACTGCGTCAGACATCTTGAACCAGACATACGATTGTGTGTGTTTTTGTAATTTCACTGCTCACAATGCTACTACGTTGAGTCCACGATTAAAGCAGTTTTGAAAGGCTAAAAAAAAAGGACACCGGGTGGGAATGTGTTAAAAAGTTGTTACCATAGGAAAGGTAGAATCATAATATTCAAGAATAAGTGATAAATAAAAGGAATGAACTAATGTTAATCATTGACACAGTGGTCAGCACGTGCTCACAACATGAAAACATTCTTATGAGTTCGCGCCTGTGTTGGGGCCTGGGTAAGTGAAAATGTTTTTCACAAATGAAAAAGGTGCACATATGGAAAACCAAAAGCCAGGAATCCAGACCTCCAGGACGACCCAAAGTCCGCTGGGAGGACAATATCAGACAATCGTCGAAGGATTGAGGACTAGACTGGAACCAGGCCAGGAGGAAGACCGACGATAGGATAGTACGGCGCTCTCTCTCTCTCTCTCTGTCTCTCTCTCAGGCAAACGTCTACACCCCAGAGTAGAAGAGAAACGACTAAGTAAGTTTAAACAGTGAAAAGGCGTCACTTTTAGAACGTGCTCATGGGGAACGGCGCTCACTGTGCTCCCCCTAGCTGCGCTACTGAGTGTTTCGTGAAATTTTTAAGGGCACTTAAGTGTGCCGTGAAGTCAAAAACGTTGTGGAGCACTGCATTAGACTCCTGATGTGAAACATAATCAGGTGAGGGTGGCATGTAATCAGTTACTCATGAAATATTCCAACAGTCTGCTTTAGAATGAGTATATTTGTCAGGGTATGTGAAAGATTGTGCCAGAGGTGAGCAGCTTTGAGTCGCATAGCAACTACTGCTGTTGGGAAAACGAACTTTATTACGGCAAATGTTTTCAATTTATAAACATTTATTTTTAGCAAGATTTCTTTGTTGTCGACATCAATACTTTTTACGCAGTCCTGTTATTTGAACTAATTAAGTTTATTCCTCGTGTGGTTCCTGCGGTCTCTGAATAGACAAGGAGAGAATAGGACTGCTCCATCTTCAAGCATGTCGTACAAGGCGTTATTAGCAGGTTGTGCATGAGGCTGGCTGTTGCGTGCATATTTTGACGCACATATTAAAAAAATCGATATGGCTATTTAATATGGAAAAGATATAGACATTCATTCATTTGTGTATGAAAATGCTGTCTATGGGGAAAGCGAGATAATCCATGTTTGATTCACACTTTTGATTATAGGAGTAATCGTTTTTGATATTGATCCGGCGCAAGGATATTGCTCTTATATTTGTACTTATTTTTAGGGCCAGAAAATAGATTAATTTGCTTATTATGTTTATGGCCTGAATTCATATGTATTACATATTATTAGTACAAGTAGAATCAGTCCTATATTGTATATTTTGGATGGGTAGGCGGGACTAGATTCTTGTTATTCCGGTCTAGCGGAAGTATGAGTTGTCTTGACAAGTCGTGATGAGTTCCGATGTACCGTGATAATGGCGGGTACGCACTTTTCAAAGGGCTGGTAGATTCGTAAGGAAATATGATTCATGAAGTGGTTTTCTTCTAAAGGAGATGGTATCTCTACTATAGTTTATGTTAGAGACTCTCCTAAGGTACGGTACAATGTATAATTCGGACTCCATGTATTGCCAGACCCTATTTTGATGATCTCATGTCGATTCGACCTAGATGGAACATTGTGCTTCGTATCGCTAGGGTCGTGTTTTGTATCGACAAAGATGACAGACTTTCCTACAGCGGTTATGGCTACGTGAATTAACCTGATCACCGTAGAGCTGTATGGGAACATTTATGAAATCATTTATATACCCATTATAAATTAACTCTGGCGTATATTCTCCTTCCTATGAATGAGTGAACGACAACTCAGGGAGGCGGCCATGTTAGATTTCGGTCATCATATGTTTTGATCACTGCCAAGAGAACAGATTATTTATCCTATTATCGGACAGTGACAGGGAGATCTCAATCTTGCTAGAAACCCCCTCTTTCGTGGTTTCATAATATATGCTACAAACTATGGACGTCAAGTAACTTTAGTTATTTACCGATCTGCCTTCACTGACGCGTTTAGTCAGATAGGGGGATGCGGCCATAATGTATCATGACAATTGAACTTTTGATGTACTGCCCATTATTTCTGAATGTGTCATGACTTCAGATCTGCTATGTATACCTACAAATTGATATGTCAAACATACCATGATGTACTCGTATGTCCCAGTGTGTACGTCTGAATAAATTGAGTAAACAAAGATTCCAGCAGTCTGCATTGGTGCCTTGTAGACACAAGTGTATGAGTGGTTATATTGGTCAGCACACGAACAGTACACCATTCGCGGTAATCACACTTTACACTTCTACTTCATACATACACCATCCTGCGTCGGTTGGAGTGACCAAGTTTAGGGCCTGCTTCCCCTGGAGCCTTTGCCTTCCCTAACTCAGGACTAGGGTGAGTTACCCATTTACAGCTGGGTAGACTGGGGGCATGCCTGATCTCAACAACACACCACTCTTCCTTACAGAGCATACAGACTGACACTTTACAGAGTGGGAAATAAACAAGGAAAGAAGAAAAGAAACTTTACAGTGGCGAGCCAGATTCCTGGGTCCAGCTTACGCAGTTTTGTGTTGAGAATCACAGTTTACAGCTGAAAGAACATTTGTTTGAACACATCAACACCAGTAGGACAGCTATACAGTCGATGTCAGCTTGACCTGTATTACCGATAGGATGCTGTATCTAGGTCAGCGCTTGTTGACAGTTTTTTCGCTGTACAGACAGTATTACACAGGACAGTGGTATCAAGTGTAGAAAATATCTGGAGCAGTATTGTTGACATTTCTCAACGTACAGAAGAATCACAGTGTTGTTGAACATAAAGTGCATAGTTCATCGTTGGATCTTCATATGCTCAACAGAGAAAAATTGAACTGTGTAATAGTTTAGAATTAAATCTATTACTCAATAAAGTGGCAAGTTATTATTATTTAAATAAACTGTGCCTGCTTTACAACACTATACCTGCAACACATTCCATTCATGATATAAATTATATTGTATGCTATATGCTATTTATGTTTACATGTTATTTGTTATGTGGTAAATTAGTTTATGTTCTGTGTGACTAGTACAAGGTATGCCGAGTGACATTGGTCTGGTACTAGTATTCTATAGGTACACATTTTCTTTATTGGAAATTTGTTAGCAACAATTTGCTGCTATTTCTGTTAGTTGTGATGAGGTGTTCTTTTCTTCGTTGTTTTTGTTAATAATTTTGTGTTCCTTAGTTTTGTTTGATTTGTTTGCATTTGTTGGTCTAATCTTTTCTATTTTTGATTTCTTTACACCCTTATGTTTATACACTGTGGCGTTATTTGTCTTGTTATCTTATTGCAGTTATCATCACGGATTCTGTGATCATTTTTTTTCATTTCTCCTATTTAATTTAATTTGATCTCTGCAAATGTTTTCAGATTGTCTTTTCTTGTTTGTCCTTTGTAATGTCTTTAGTTGACATATGACACAGGAGTTATAGTGGTATACACTGATAGTATAGTACAGATCAGTACTTTATGATTATTTTCCACAGGTACCCAAGTGATCTTTGATTACATTGAGGTATACAAGACCTTTGTAAGGCTTGTCTCCCACAGTATTTGAGATACAGTTATTGTTGTCCACAGGTACTCAAGTTATCATTGGTTATTATAAACCATACAAGTTTGGACTAAGACTAAGTCTATGGTATAGACTTGTCTCCCATTAAAGTGAAAGAGGGTAATTTATTTACTTTTTCAGGTTTCTGATTTAAGAAGACAATATGTCTACATTAGATTATTTTATTGCACAAGGAAAATCTCTTGATAAGACTGGAAAAGACTTAGAACAATGGGCTGTTGCTCAATATGACAAAGCATTAGCTGCTGAAGAAAAAAAAGCTCTGGCTGAAGAAAAAAGATTAGAAAGAGAAGCTGCTGCTGAAGAAAAAAAAGCTGCTGCTGAAGAAAAAAAAGCTCTGGCTGAAGAAAAAAGATTAGAAAGAGAAGCTGCTGCTGAAGAAAAAAAAGCTCTGGCTGAAGAAAAAAGATTAGAAAAAGAAGCTGATACTGCTGCTGAACTAAAGAAATTGCAGATGCAAGTGGAGGAAAGGAGATTTGATGCAGAACAGAAAAAATTAGAAGCTGCTGCAGAACAGAAAAAATTAGAAGCTGCTGCAGAACAGAAAAAATTAGAAGTTGCTGCTGCTGCAGAACAGAAAAAATTAGAAGCTGCTGCAGAACAGAGAAGATTAGATAGAGAAGCTGAAGAGAGAAAAGCAATAAGAGAACATGAGTTTGAATTAGAGAAATTAAAATTGACATGTATGAGTAATGTTAATCAGGCATCTGGTGGTAATGGTAAACCCTTTGTGTACAAGGTCAAGGTACCAGCGTTTAACCCTACCAGTGATGACATAACATTTTGGCTTTCTAGATTTGAACGGGCTTGTCGATCTCATAATGTTGACAAATCACAGTATGTGAATCAGTTGTCTGAAAATCTAAAAGGGGAGTCCCTAAGTAAGTTATATTTTGTTGAAGAGGCCGACAAAGATAATTATGATGCTGTTAGGGCAGCTTTGATAAAGAGATATCAGCTGTCTGAGGAAGGTTACCGTCTTTTGTTTAAAACAATGAGACCTGAGGTAGGTGTAGAATTCTCAGATTTCATCTCAAAAGCACGAATTACACTTTCACGATGGATTGAATTATCCAAAACAGAGAAAACATTTGATGGTCTTACGGATTTATTGCTAAGAGACAAGGTCATGTCTTCTGTAAATAAATCATTCCTAGAGTTCTTACATGAGCGTAAACCTGGTACAATAAAGCAAATGGAAGAATATTGTGACCAGTATGCCACGGCACACCCTGACATGATTCTTAGTAACTCTAACATTAAAGAGAGTATGCCAGTTGCTTCGGCAACAGAATATAATCAGAATTACTCACACAAATTCCAAGGAGCTAAAAATAAATTTGATAAAAAAGTTAATTGGAATAAATATCAAAACCAAGATAACCACTCAAATCAGGGTTCTTCTTCGAAGAACTGGAATCGGGCTGATAGTCCTCGACACGCGAGGGGTACCCATAATGTTAGAAATTCTCGGAAAGGGAGTAGCTATAGGAACTACCCAAGTGCTTCATGGAGACAAAAAAACCAATATTACAGGGATACTCAATATAACGAGCATGATGATTATGATCATGAATATTATGATTCAAACCCAAATAGGGTTATAACAGAGGCAATAATAATTATAGAGACAATTATAACCGAGGTAGATCACAACACAAAAGACATGGTAAATCTTATTACCAGGCTAACTCTGCACAACAGGAGTTCCACGACACCGATAATCAGAATAATGATAAAAAAGACTCCAACAGTGTAGCAAATTCCGCTTTCGATTTTGCTAGAGCATTTGAGTGTTCGCAATGCAAAACATTATTCGATCCAACCACAGTTTCTACTTTAAGCTGCGGTCACCCGCTTCCCGCTCTCCATGCGTCAATTGCGCATAATGGAAGGGGTGCTCTTGTCTTTAATAGGGGCCTAATAGATGGTACTCCGGTATCAATTCTTTTCGATTCGGGGTGCACTACCATTGGAGTGAGGCAATCACTCGTAAATCCTTCTCGAGCTACAGGCAATATAGTCAAATGTGTAACATTTGGTGGCACATTGGAGAAGTACTCCACTGCCATTATCAATATTGCTACGCCTTTCTTTACAGGAGAGGTGCAAGCATGTCTCTTGCCGAATCCGATCGCTGATCTTATCATCGGTCGCATTCATGGAGTGAAAGAATGCACTCCACAGCAAATCTCTAATTGGGAAAATGTTAATATGCAATCTGCTAATGCAGTAATCACTAGGGCTCAAGCTCTTAATATGCCACAATCTTCACACTCTGAAGATAATGATGCGCAGATCCAAGATGATGCCTTGGAGATTTCCCACGATTCCTTTATCAAACAGCAGGAAGATGATCCTACTCTAAAGAAATTCTTTACTCTGGCAAAAAAAGGTGATCCGAATAAGGATACAAATCGTAAATCTTGGATTACGATGAAGAATGGCGTACTTGTACGTATGGTACAAGACTCCGCTAAGTCCATTCATTCTCAAATCCTTGTGCCTAAAAATATGAGAGTTAAAATCTTACAGCACGCTCATGATTCGCAATGTGCTGGACATATGGGTTTTTCCCGTACTAAAGCTAGAGTTCTTCAATCTTTCTTTTGGCCTGCTGTGAATAAGGACATACGAATCTATTGTCGATCTTGTAAAGTATGTCAAGAGATTAAATCCAGAGGTCCACGCCATGATGCACCTATTCAGGCTGCAGACATTCCCATTCGGCCATTTCAAAAAATGGCGATAGACATCATTGGTCCATTTAAGATAAAGTCTGCTAGAGGACACCAATTTATTTTGACGTGTGTTGATATGTGCACACGTTGGCCGGAGGCTGTTCCTCTAAAGAGCATAACTACTGCTGATGTCGCAGATGCTCTTTGGTTAATATTTTCTCGTCTGGGGTTTCCAGCAGAAATATTATCCGACCATGGTACCCAACTCATATCGGATACCATGTCTCAAGTAATGTCGACTCTGAAGATAGAGAGATCGCTGAGTAGTATTTATCATCCTATGTCCAATGGGATGGTGGAACGTTTGAATAGAACTCTGAAAAACCTACTAGGTAAGATAACAGAAGATCATCCTCAGGATTGGGATAGGGTTTTACCCGCGGCTCTCTTTGCATATAGAGAGGTCGCCAACGAACATACAGGATTTTCTCCCTTTGAACTTGTCTTTGGCGCGAAACCGCGAGGTCCTATGTCCTTACTTCATGATCTTATAACTGCTGATAATATTGTCGATGACACAAAATCCTCTTATGAATATGTCATCGCACTTAGACACAAGATTATTGAAGCATGCAAATTGGCAACTGCTTCTTCTGAATTTGCGAAACAGAAGGCAAGGGAATTTGCCAATAAAAAGAGATGTTTGCGACAACTTTGTCCAGGTGACAAAGCATTTGTCTTGCTACCTTGTAGGGAAAATAGACTTCTCATTTCTTGGAAAGGTCCGTACGATATAATATCAAAAGTTTCCGATGTTGACTATATCGTCGATATTGACGGGAAGCGTAAAACCTTCCACATCAACATGCTCACGGAATTCCATGAACGTCCTGATTATTTACAACCTGTTTTCCAGGCAACGGACGATTTTCCAGTCCAACATGGACAGTACTCATCTCTGTCAGTAATACAGGATGAGGAAACGAGTTTCTCGGATGTAAATTTACCTTTTCCAATGATTCCTCTTCACTCTAATGAATCATGGAAAGATGTTGCAATTTCTCCAGAATTATCTCCAGGAGAGCAGAAACAAGTTTCTACTATGTTAGAACAATTTCAGGATGTCCTTACTGACATTCCTGGTCAAACTGATGTCATTCAACATGACATTATTCTTACTGACCATAGTCCTATAAGAGTCAGACCGTATCCTATCCCGATACATTTTCAAGCACAGGTAGAGAAAGAGTTAGATGAGATGATAGAGTTAAAAATTATTGAACCATCCACATCAGCATATTCTTCGCCGATGGTTATAGTACGGAAAAAAGACAATAACATACGTCTTTGCGTGGATTATCGCAAATTGAATCAAGTGACTAAATTTGATGCGGAACCTATGCCTTTACTAGAAGAGCTACTTACGAGACTATCGAATTCTCACTTCTTTACTAAACTCGATTTGTCTAAGGGATATTGGCAAGTTCCACTATCCGAACACGCCAAACCGTTTACTGCTTTTTCGACGCCTAGGGGTCTATTCCAATGGAATTTCATGCCTTTCGGTCTTATGAACGCCCCTGCAACATTTGTACGCATGATGCGTCGAATCCTATCTCATCGCTCAGATGTCATTGCGTATCTTGATGACATCTGTCTTTTCAGTGATACTTGGAACGATCACTATAATGGTATAAATGAACTATTGTCTATCTTACGCGAGCATAACCTGACAGCGAAACCATCGAAAGCATGTATTGGTTTTAGCGAAATATCTTTCTTAGGACACCGTGTTGGTCATGGGTTCCTAAAAACAGAAGACCATAATACAAGTAAGATACTTAACATTTCTATTCCTAAGACTAAAAAGCAAGTACGAAGTCTCTTAGGTCTAATACAATTTTATGGACGATTCATCCCGAATCTGTCCTCCATTATGTCACCTCTTTCTTCCTTGCTAAAGAAAGGGTCTCCTAATGTAGTCCATTGGACTCAAAATGTCAATCCTCTTTGGATAAGGTTAAAACTATGTTTTCTACTTCACCTATCCTAGTATTGCCTTCTAAGGATAAGACATTTATTCTTCGTAGTGACGCTTCATCCACCGGGATTGGAGCGGCACTAATGCAAGAGTACTCTGGAACTCTGCATCCTGTGATGTATATTTCTCGGAAATTAAATGCCGCAGAGAAGAATTACTCGGTCCTAGACCGTGAATTATTGGCTATGGTTTGGTCAATCCTTAAACTGCAAAGATTTCTTCTGGGCGCGCATTTCATTGTGGAAACTGACCAGAAAGCTCTTACGGCTATTCAGAGTAAAAATCTGAAGAGCGCGAGATCAACGCGATACGCGATTGCTCTACAGCCATTTCATTTTTCGGTGCGAGCTATCCGTGGGTCAGAAAATGTGATGGCAGATATTTTGTCTAGATGCCCACATGATTCATAACTGTTATACAACTTTGATACAGTTGTTTCTATGTTGAAATGTGTACACATATGTAATATATCATATATTGATTGTAACGCTACTTAGCGGGTCATTGATATTTATTCACCGCTGATTTTTCAATGTTTTTCGTCTTTGATGATCATGATGTTAAGATATCTTAGATGAAATTGATGTATAAACTAATGTGGAAATTGTGTCATTGCTAATATTGTAGTATGCGTTGGTGACACCTCTCTGGAAATATTAATACTTAGAGAAGTACCTTCTCTAAGGTCATAAAACTTATGCTTATCATCTGCGCATTGTTATTGGTGCGTTGTGAGCCTATTGTATGTTGCTCCTAGATGTGTTTCAAAAAAAAAAAATGTACCATTTTTTTTTCCGAGGGGTGTGGTAATCTGTTGCGTGCATATTTTGACGCACATATTACAAAAATCGATATGGCTATTTAATATGGAAGAGATATAGACATTCATTCATTTGTGTATGAAAATGCTGTCTATGGGGAAAGCGAGATAATCCATGTTTGATTCACACTTTTGATTATAGGAGTAATCGTTTTTGATATTGATCCGGCGCAAGGATATTGCTCTTATATTTGTACTTATTTTTAGGGCCAGAAAATAGATTAATTTGCTTATTATGTTTATGGCCTGAATTCATATGTATTACATATTATTAGTACAAGTAGAATCAGTCCTATATTGTATATTTTGGATGGGTAGGCGGGACTAGATTCTTGTTATTCCGGTCTAGCGGAAGTATGAGTTGTCTTGACAAGTCGTGATGAGTTCCGATGTACCGTGATAATGGCGGGTACGCACTTTTCAAAGGGCTGGTAGATTCTTAAGGAAATATGATTCATGAAGTGGTTTTCTTCTAAAGGAGATGGTATCTCTACTATAGTTTATGTTAGAGACTCTCCTAAGGTACGGTACAATGTATAATTCGGACTCCATGTATTGCCAGACCCTATTTTGATGATCTCATGTCGATTCGACCTAGATGGAACATTGTGCTTCGTATCGCTAGGGTCGTGTTTTGTATCGACAAAGATGACAGACTTTCCTACAGCGGTTATGGCTACGTGAATTAACCTGATCACCGTAGAGCTGTATGGGAACATTTATGAAATCATTTATATACCCATTATAAATTAACTCTGGCGTATATTCTCCTTCCTATGAATGAGTGAACGACAACTCAGGGAGGCGGCCATGTTAGATTTCGGTCATCATATGTTTTGATCACTGCCAAGAGAACAGATTATTTATCCTATTATCGGACAGTGACAGGGAGATCTCAATCTTGCTAGAAACCCCCTCTTTCGTGGTTTCATAATATATGCTACAAACTATGGACGTCAAGTAACTTTAGTTATTTACCGATCTGCCTTCACTGACGCGTTTAGTCAGATAGGGGGATGCGGCCATAATGTATCATGACAATTGAACTTTTGATGTACTGCCCATTATTTCTGAATGTGTCATGACTTCAGATCTGCTATGTATACCTACAAATTGATATGTCAACATACCATGATGTACTCGTATGTCCCAGTGTGTACGTCTGAATAAATTGAGTAAACAAAGATTCCAGCAGTCTGCATTGGTGCCTTGTAGACACAAGTGTATGAGTGGTTATATTGGTCAGCACACGAACAGTACACCATTCGCGGTAATCACACTTTACACTTCTACTTCATACATACACCATCCTGCGTCGGTTGGAGTGACCAAGTTTAGGGTCTGCTTCCCCTGGAGCCTTTGCCTTCCCTAACTCAGGACTAGGGTGAGTTACCCATTTACAGCTGGGTAGACTGGGGGCATGCCTGATCTCAACAACACACCACTCTTCCTTACAGAGCATACAGACTGACACTTTACAGAGTGGGAAATAAACAAGGAAAGAAGAAAAGAAACTTTACACTGGCAATCTCTTCATGTCATACAAATTGTCACATAAACACCGTCACAAGATCACGTGACTGCTTGGTGCAGGCTTCCTGCAAGGGGAAAAGCTGCAGTGGTGATCACGTGATCCATGAGGAACGCTAAGGAAAACGATGATGATGATGTTGATAATGATGATGATGAACATCTTTTTTCACCTTCTCTTGTATCTCTCAATGAACCAATTCTTTTGCTGTTGGCTACTATCATCTTAAGACAGAGTATTTTATAAATACTATATGGACAAGTAGAGGAAATGCTAGGACTGAACAACAGTAATTTCACAAAGTTACTCCTTATATTAACTCTCAAAGGACGACAGGCCAGTATTCGAGACCGATTTTCGTTGGCGTTTGAGACAGGGGCCTACTTTTTGGGGCACGTACGTTTGAACAAAGTTTTTGTATGTATTCGTGCCCCTTTTGTATGTTATTATTTCACATTCAGTTTCCCTTACAACTGTGTATAACTTACCATACTTTAAAAAAACAAAAACATGAAAAGAAGTGACCCTTAAACTTTAAAACTGTTTGAAAACTCAAAATGTCAGAAAATTCAAAATATGTGAACATTGCCCCATCCTTAAAGAGTTAATCACTTCCAGGCAAATTCTTTCTATCTCTGGCGTGTGATCTCTGTGATGAAAAAAGTAATAAATCACGTGCCTTTAATTAACATGCGAGTCTTTACAGTCGAAAAGTTCGTCCAAACGAAATTTAATTTCAGGCTTAGTTTATTTTGTAAACCAATCATCACTGTATACTGTTTTGATTCGTAACATCCACTTACGCGTCAATTATCATTTGGGAAGGGTTGTTTATTTGAAATAGATCAATAAACAACCTTAGATAATAGATGTGCAGATGATACAAATTTGTTAGCTGAAAGTGATTAGGAATTATAAGAACTGGTGTAGCAAGTAAACAGCATAAGTCGTGAATATTTACTGGATACTGACATTCAGAAAACGACAACTATGATAATTAGCAAAACAGACGATAAGCCAACATTAAAGATAAAAATAAATGGAGAATTTCTGGACCAGCTTAAGATGTTCTCATATCTTGGTCATATAATAACAGACAACAGCTGATATGAAACAGAAATCAGGAAAAGTATAGGAATGGCCAAAGCTATATTAAACAGCATGAGGCAAATACTAACAATCTAAACAATTAGCTTAACAATTAAAACTGAGAATCATCAAATGTCATATATATTCTTCATGAACGTATAGTGTAAAAAATGGACAATTAACAAACAATTGGAAGAAAGAATAAAGGCCCTTGAGATGTAGATGTCTAGACGATTGGGAAAGAGAAGAAATCAAATACAGAGGTCCTAGAAAACCAAGAAATGCAACAAGAAATAATGAAAGAGCTCAAAATCAGACAGCTAAGATATTTTGGCCAAATGAAAAGACACATAACACCTTGCTAACGACCATAATGGAATGCAGAACTGAAAGCAAACGTGCAAGACGAGTGGGAAAATAACATCAAGAGATGGACAGGAAAGAACTATCAAGGTAACAGACGGAAAACGCCGAAGATCCATTGCTGGTGACTTTCATGTGTGCAGATGGCAGCTGGCGATGATGATGATAATAAACAAGGTTTTTTTTGGTTTTATTTTGTTGGTGGGGTGGGGGGGGTGGGGGGGGTGGGGGGGAGGGGGGGGGGGGGGGGGGTTTAAAAAGGTGATGAGGAAGATTAGAGTGCACTTAACAGCTGAGCATTATTGCATGTATCTTGGTCCTGTTTAACCTAAGATTTGGTTATCATTAGGGTATTTAATATAACTTTATTTTTTTTGTTTTGTATTTAGATAACTAATGTCTTTTGCAGTTGATGGTTTTAATTTATAATTTATATTAGCATTTCTTCTTTTTAAGTCTTGTTTTTTGTTTGTTTGTTACTTCTTTGTCTTTCCTTGCACTATGAGTAGTCAATAATTTTGTTTTTCTTTAATGGTTTGTTAGTTTTTGCTGATTAATTTCTATTTGTCTTTTGTGAAGTATTATTATTTTTATTATTATGATTACTAATATTGACACTGTTATTAACCGTATATGTTTGTTTTGTGTATACATCGTTTAAGTATTGTTTGGGCTTCGCCTGGGGCATCTATACTAAACCTTATCACCTGTCATGTCTATATTGTGATTTCTAAAGTATGTTTTTAATTCTATCCTCTGTTGCTCGTACTTTTTACAGTGGATCAGGTAGTGGTATATGTCATTTTCTTCTTGACATTCTAGGCAGTGTGGTTCCTCTATCATAAAGTACGCTGCACCGAGACGGAGACGCCACAGCTTTTTGTTCGAGGGTATCTTTAATTCTTCTCTGACTGGCACGTCCTTGTTGGTTCTTTCAGCAGTTTGAACGCGTGACTGCCTTTACTACTGTCCTTCCTTGTTGTCTTCCATTCCTCGTTTATAGTTAGCTTCAATTGGCTTTTGATCTCCAACCTTCCCAGTCCTGCTCTTATAATGTTTTTACGTATTCTTCCATTTTTGGCAGTCTGGTCTGCCATCTCGTTACCAGCTATACCTATGTGTGCTGGAACCCAAACTAGCCTCACACTGCATCCTCTGTTCCCTAGTGATGTATTAATTGCAAGAATTTCTTCCTTTATGTCTGGCCTGCTGCATTTACCTGGGTGTTCTAGTGCTTGTAGTGATGACAGTGAGTCTGTAAATATCGTTACTGTTTCTGGCGGATTATCTTCGATTATTTCAAGACTTTTTAGAATTGCTACCATCTCTACGGTAAAAATCGAAGCCCCTCCAGTTACACTGTAATTCCTTTTAATTCCCCACTGTGGTATAACTACTCCTGCCCACTATCACCCTTGGACCCATCTGTGTAAACCGCCAGGCTTTGTTTTGTAAGTTGATTTATGAACTCTATACTTATCGTTTTGAGTTCCTTATCTTATATGTTATGTTTAATCTTTTAAGTGAGTGTGTAGTCTATGATTGGTGCTTTTAGTTCCCAGGGTGGTATTGCGCTTCTATATTTATTACTATTATTAATTGTGTTTGACAGTTCTTTGAGCTGTATTAGATCTTCCATAGTTCTCCACCCTGTTGGATATCTATCAGTATTCGAAGGGACGTCCCATACAGTTGGTTGGTTTTTGACAAATGCTCTTTGTGCTGGGTGGGTCACTTCTTGTGCTACTTTGCTCCAATAATTTAATCTTAGTTCTTTCCGTCTTAGATCAAGGTGCGGTATTCCAAGAGCTACTTCTAGTGCTTCTACTGGTGTTGATATAAATGCACCTGTAATGGTTCTCATGGCTGCATTTTGAATTCTGTCTAGTTTCGCTTTGTTAGAAGCTGAAGCTGAGTCATAGACTATGCTGGCATAATCTAGTTTCCCCCGATGAAAGATTTATAGAACGTAAGCATTATTTTGTTGCTGGCACCCCCCATCCATTACCTTTTACTATCCTTAGTATATTTAGGTGTCCCCTACAGCTTTCCACTATATATTTATTCCAATTTAGTTGTTTATCTAAAGTTATACCCAGGAATCTAGTTGTTGAGGAGGTACATATTTTCTGTCCTTTAATGGTTATATTGATTTTGTTTTTGTTTTTGTTTTTAACTCTTTAAGCCCCAAGAGCCAGTATACTGTACTTCCCGCTAGACCCATTTGGCCCAAGAGCCAGTATACTGGCTTTCGTATCTCTTGATCCTTTCTAGGGCTGTTTTCTAATTTTGAATACTCAAAAACGCTATCTTCTTAAAGTATAGCCATCCATTATGGACTTTTGTTATTTATGAATATGAACATTTAAAAAAAAATTATTTCCAAACAAAAACAATAAAAACATACTGGTATGGCCATTTTTGTTTGGGCCAAACCCACCTTTTTGCTTGGGACTGAAAGAGTTAAATTTCTTTTGCTGAATATCATTGTGGAACAACCGCAATGGGCAATGGAAATCGTGACAATAAACGCTGCGGTACAGAAAACACCAGGAATTTTTCTACGTCCACAATACGTTGCGTTTTTTGGTGTACTAGTGAAAGGGCTGTGACTGAGGGGTAACAGGCGGCGTATATTATAAGAGGTGTTAGGCACAGAATTTCAGTTCCTATCACGCAGTGGCTAGCCTCGTCGGCTTCGCGCAGGTGTCTCAGTGTGTGTCCTTAGTTGTGATGTGTGACGGAACGAACTGAATAATTTGTCGTCTCTTTGTTACTTTCACAATTGCCTCCATGGCTGGCGGAGGTGTGGATTTTAAAGTTGCTACCATAAGTGAAATGGGTTCATTTTCGATACAAGACAACAGGAGGCTGAGACGCTTTGGAGTACTCAGCACAATCCAGCCCTAAACTATATACCATGAATCCTAATTGTCTTAAAGTAGAAAGAGCAGTGACTTTTTAAAAATCATTCTCTAAAAAAGCAGCATGGGCACCCACTAATGAAGTAAATCCACCAGTCGCAAAAGCATACTTCATGGCCCAAGTGGGCCCGACCCCTTAGAGTGTAAAGGAGTATATTGGGTGATAAGGGTGGATTTGAGCTGAAATGATAATGGTGCGCCAGAAAAATGCCAGGTACGTTAGCTCCGTTATAAGATTGACGACCACTTGCCACCCCTATCGACACCTGGTATTAAAGTGCAAGATGTAGGTGTCTTCTCTGATTCAGAATGTTGCTGTGTGTGTTGCAGTAGAACAGTTCACAGGGTACACCACAGGCAACATGACGTGTAGAGTCATAGAAATGGTAACTTCGCTTTAGTTTTATACCATTTATTGCACGCCACAAAACAGTCATGATATTTATGTCATCACCAGCATAGTATAACGAATGCAGCATTCAAAATCATATTAACTGATAGTCATGTAGGATTCAATACTCAATAGTTGTATTGTAAACAGATATCATAAAGTTCTGGTTCGTGAAGCTGTATAAATAATATATATAACTTCTGCAACAGTGTCAGCTGCAGATCTTCAATGTTCATAGACAACAATAAATGCTCCCTTTCTGATGCTAGCAGATCAGATGTATACAATAAGTCCGTTTACTGTCTGCACGTGAATAGCATACTGGGCATACAGGTCATACCGACCTTTATAACGTTTCTAAGTCTAACCATCTGACTTGGACGTGATCTCTGATATAACGAATCCTGGAACACAGACAGTAGTCTTGTTGGTCTAGAGCGACCCATATATATATAACTAGTTCAGGTATAAAGATACCGGTGGCGAAAAACCTAGTCAAAGTACCTCTCCATTTTGAATCACACAGGCGAGCAAGGAGCGACAAAATGACGAACTTCTAGATGATAGCAAAAAGTTCGATACAAGAGGAATTACCTTTCTTCGGAAATCAACCACGAACATATGCCTCCAGGCAGGCTTGAATAATACTGGGAAATAGTCTAGTTAGCTAACTAACTCACAAAGACAACGTATTTCCCTCAGAAAATCACAAGACGCAGGTTGCGTCCGCTCGCTACTCAGACCATTTCTAAACTCCCAGCTGGGCGGAACACACAGAACGAACTCCCAGTTTTTGACATGCGCAGAACTCATCTACATGAGTATCAATTCACACAAAGCAATTCTAAGAACATTCGAGCTAAAAGTCTTACACAGTCGCGCCTTTTATGGTCATGAACAGAAGCGTTAAGACAGGTTTCAGACATCTACAACAGTTGACTGATACTACCAAATAAGGAGATATGGTCACGCTTCGTTCAAGAAATTATAGACCGAACGTGTCTCTATACAAGAGAAGGTAAACTCATAAAAAATTGTAGTCTCGATAACTCGGGTTATGTCCCTTTGACTGTAAAAAAACATAATACACACTTCAGTCAAAAAGTGATCATACATACGAAAAATGATCATACAAAGACTTTGGAAAAAGTAATTATTTGTGCGTAACATTACCGCACCCTCCCGGGAAAAAAAATGAAACATTTTTTTTTTAAAATCCTGGAGCCGGAAAAATCTAGGCTCCTAACGCACGTATGATGCGCGGATATATACCTAACAAACTAGCTCAACACATCCAGCGAAACTGAGATCATATCCCAGGTCCTTAGAGAAAAAATTTATCTAAGTATTCGCGTATATATTCCAGGAAGGTGCCACCAACACAAGCCACAATGATGGCAACATCATAATAAAAGTCAAATTACTCTCATACCAATATATGAAATTAAATATATTATTATGATATCATATAATGTGTTGTGCAAACAGCGGTGTAATATATTAATATACCGCACTATTTTATTACATTATATAATGCATCAGTAACTAATAAGTAATACAATGTTGTTCTTTGTTGACATAAACAAGCAATAGAAGATGTGGACATCATCCGCTCCCAATCTAGGACAGGACTTGATGTCCTCAAAGTTCCACAATGGACATAATCTCGCAGACTTCAATGATGTGCTGCGAAAATATCAATAACACAAATCTTAAAGACAACTGGTAAATCTCTTAATACAATTATGCAAATATATTATGTAAATGTGGCCGAGTGATCTTTTGGCCCGTATATCACTAACTAAGCCTTCTTAGATAATTACATGGTACAATGTTATAAATTTCCCTCAAAAAAAAGTGAGAAAAAATCTACTAACATGTCATTATAATATTGGACTGTATATCAGGAAATATATATATATATGACAGAAGAATCATGTGGAATCGTGTGGGCATCTGGACAGAATGTCTGCCATTACATTGTCCGAACCACGGATAGCTCGAACCGAGAAATGAAATGGTTGAAGAGCTATGGCATAACGAGTTGACCTCGAGCTCTTCAAGTTTTTGCTCTGAATAGCAGTAAGCGCTTTCTGGTCGGTTTCCACAATGAAGTGTGCGCCTAGAAGAAATCTTTGTAACTTCAGAATAGACCATACCATAGCCAATAACTCACGGTCTAAAACCGAGTAATTCTTTTCTGCAGCATTTAATTTCCTAGAGATATACATCACCGGATGCAGAGTATCAGAATACTCTTGCATTAGTGCCGCCCCAATCCCAGTTGACGAGGCGTCACTTCGAAGAACAAAAGTCTTCTCAATAGTAGGTAACCTAAGAATAGGTGGAGATGAAAATAGGGCTTTAACCTGGTCCAATGAGGATTGACATTCTTTAGACCAGCGGATCAGATTAGGCGACCCTTTCTTCAATAAAGTAGAAAGCGGTGCCATAATGGAGGACAGATTCGGAATGAATCGTCCGTAGAATTGGATCAAACCTAATAGACTCCTTACTTGTTTCTTCGTTTTAGGGACCGAAATGTTAAGTATTTTTGAAACATTGTGGTCCTCTGTCTTTAAAAGACCACGACCAACACGATGACCTAGGAAAGAAATCTCACTAAATCCTATAAAGGCTTTAGAGGGTTTTGCAGTCAAGTTATACTCGCGAAGAGTAGACAGTAATTCGTATAAACCCAAATAGTGATCTTCCCAGGAATCACTGAATAGGCAGATATCATCTAGGTATGCTATGACATCTGTACGATATGCGAGAATTCGCCGCATCATGCGTACGAATGTAGCAGGGGCGTTCATAAGACCAAAAGGCATGAAATTCCATTGGAATAAACCCCTAGGTGTAGAAAAAGCTGTAAAAGGTTTTGCACGTTCAGTTAGCGGGACTTGCCAATAACCTTTAGACAAATCTAGTTTGGTAAAGAATCTAGAATTAGAAAGTTTATTGAGTAGCTCTTCTAATGAAGGCATAGGTTCAGCATCGAACTTCGTAACTTGGTTCAATTTGCGATAATCTACGCAAATGCGAATGTTATTATCCTTCTTTCGAACAATAACCATAGACGAAGAGTATGCTGAAGTGGATGGTTCAATGATTTCCAAACGTATCATTTCATCCAATTCTTTTTCGACTTGAGACTGGAAATGGATAGGTATTGGATAAGGTCTGACTCTGATAGGATTATGATCAGTTAGCACAATGTCATGTTCAATGACATGTGTGTGTCCCGGGATGTCTGTAAGAACATCCTGAAATGTTTGCAACATCGAAGAAACTTGTCGATGTTCCTCAGCGGAAAGATTTGGAGAAACGGTCACGTTTTTCCAAGATTCCATAGAATAAAGTGGGACCATAGGAAGAGGAAGATTGACATCAGAAAAAGTAGTTTCCTCATCCTGTATAACTGACAGAGATGAGTACTGACCATGAGGTGCTTGAGAATTGTCCGTTGCCTGGAAAATAGGCTGCAAATAGTCAGGTCTTTCATAAAATTCCGTGAGCATATTTATGTGGAAAGTTTTATGCTTTCCATCAATATCGACAACATAGTCGACATCAGAAATTTTGGAGACTATTGCATATGGACCTTTCCATGCAATTAGAAGTCTGTTCTCCCTTGAAGGAAGTAGAACGAGAGCTTTGTCACCTGGACAAAGTTGTCGTAGACATCTATTCTTATTTGCAAACTGCCTTGCCTTTTCTTTAGCAAATTCGGAAGACGAAGTTGCTAGTTTGCATGCCTCGATGATCTTTTGCCTAAGAGCAATGACGTACTCATAAGAAGATTGAGTTTCATCGCTAATATTATCGGCAGTGATTAGATCGTGAAGTAAAGACATAGGGCCGCGCGGTTGCGCGCCAAAGACAAGTTCAAAAGGGGAAAACCCTGTATGTTCATTGGGGACCTCTCTATACGCAAAGAGAGCCGCGGGTAAGACCCTGTCCCAATCCTGAGGATGATCCTCAGTTATTTTACCAAGTAAAGTTTTCAGAGTCCTATTTAAACGTTCGACCAACCCATTAGACATTGGGTGATAGATACTGCTGAGAGACCTTTTAATGTGTAGCATAGACATTACCTGTGACATAGTGTCTGATATAAGTTGAGTGCCATGGTCTGACAATATTTCTCCGGGAAAACCCAAGCGAGAAAATATCAGCCAAAGAGCGTCTGCGATGTCAGCAGTTGAGATGCTCTTGAGAGGTATTGCCTCTGGCCAACGTGTGCACATATCGACACATGTAAGAATAAATTGATGTCCTCTAGCTGACTTAATTCTAAAAGGACCGATAATATCTATTGCCATTTTTTGAAAAGGGCGAATAGGAATGTCAGCAGCCTGGATAGGCGCAGCATGTCGTGGTCCTTTAGATTTGACCTCCTGACATACTTTGCAAGAGCGACAGTACATTCGTATGTCCTTGCTCACAAATGGCCAAAAGAAAGCCGCAAGAACCCTCGACTTTGTACGGGAAAAACCCATATGTCCAGCACATTGCGAGTCATGAGCATGTTGCAATATTTGCAATCTCGTGCTCTTAGGCACAAGAATTTGTGAATGAGTGGACCTAGTCGAGTCTTGTACTATACGTACAAGTACGCCGTTCTTCATAGAAATCCAAGACTTTCTATTAGTATCCTGATTAGGATCCCCTTTTTTTGCTAGAATGAAGAATTTTTGTAAAGAAGGATCTTCTTCTTGCAATTTGATAAATGAGTCACGTGTAATAGTCAAGTGACTATCTTGGTCATTTACTTCATCATTATTAGTTAATGAAGTTTGAGGTGGATCCAGAGCATGTGCTCTTGTGACCACCGCATTGGTAGCTTCAATGTTTTGCTCTTCCCAAACAGCGATCTGCTGTGGGGTACATTCCCTAACTCCGTGAATACGACCAATAATAAGGTCCGCAATAGGGTTTGGAAGTAGACACGCGTGGACCTCTCCCGTGAAGAAAGGAGTAGCAATATGTATTATGGCAGTAGGATATTTTTTCAACGTGCCACCAAATGTGACACATTTGATGACCTTTCCTGTAGCAAAGGATGGATCTACAAGAGATTGCCTAACGCCGACAGTAGTACATCCAGAATCAAACAACACCGAGACTGGATTACTATTTACAAGCCCCTTATGTAATATAAGAGAACCTCTCCCATCATGAGCAACATTAGCAGGAAGAGCAGGCAAAGGATGACCACAGCTTAGAGTACTAACGGTCTTCGGATCAAATAAAGTACTGCATTGGATACATTTATTTGCCCTACCAAAATCAAAAGATGAGCATCCGATAGCATTATGGTCTTTATCACTATTAATCTGTTTATCTGCTCCCTGAGATTCTTGTTGAACAGAGTTTGTCTGTTGATATCTTTTTCTCTTATGTTGCGATCTACCGCGACCATTATTGCCTCTGCAATTATCATTAACGTCCCTACTGTAATTTTTATCCTGGTTTGAGTTCCAGTTTCCATAACTGTCATTACCATCTCTATGCTGTTGAGAACCTCTATTATCTTGGTATTGAGGTCTCTGCAAAAAAATATTTCCCTCTATGCTGATTACCTTTGCGGAAATTTCTAAAGTTAACCGGAGTAGAATACCGTGTAGTATTAGGATGTCTCCAGTTCTGGGAAGAAGAATCACCCTGGAATTGATTACTATGATTCTGGGCATAATTACGGTTACTCTTTTTATTGAAATTTTGCTGGCTACCCTGAAATTTACGCATAAAATTTGGGCCATAAGGTGCTGCCGAAGCAACTGGCAGACCTTCTTTCACCTTAGAGTTGCTAATGGTTATGTGCGGATGCGCAGTAACATACTGGCTACCGTATTCTTCCATTTCTTTTATGTTTTTAGGCTTACGCTCATGAAGAAAAGAAAGAAAAGCTTCATTAACAGAAGACATGACCTTGTCTCTAAGTAGTAAGTCCACGAGGGCTTCAAATGTACTTTCTGTCTTAGACAACTCAATCCATCGTAAAAAAGTAAGACGTATGCTTGAGATGAATTCAGAGAATTCAACTCCAGTTTCTGGTAACATGTTTTTAAATTTAAGACGATATGTGTCTCTATACAAGAGAAGGTAAACTCATAAAAAATTGTAGTCTCGATAACTCGGGTTATGTCCCTTTGACTGTAAAAAAACATAATACACACTTCAGTCAAAAAGTGATCATACATACGAAAAATGATCATACAAAGACTTTGGAAAAAGTAATTATTTGTGCGTAACACTGGGCCGAAACACTTGTCGGATGGGGGGACATGCTTCTGATGATCAGATTGCCTCCTGTTGTATCGCTCTGTAAAGAGTTTCCTATCATACCAACTGTGTTGCTTACATTAATTTGGAAGCCTCAACTTTTCATCCATTCTGAAACTTTGTCTATTTGTTTTTGGAGTGTTTTGTAAACATGGTTTTGGTTTTTTTTAGATCGCCAAATGGCACAGTCATCTGCAAATTGTGATAATGCATTCTTAATGTCGTTAAATTCATCTGCTAAATCATTTACAGCTATAGTGAAAATTGAAGGAGAAATCACTGATCCCTGAGGAATCCCATTCTGTTGTTCATATATATCTGACTTATCATTGTTTACCTGTACAACAAAATACCTGTCCTGTAAAAAGTTTTCTAGATACCTATAGGTTTTACCAGTAATGCCAATCTTTTTTCATTTTGTAAAGAGCTCCATCTCGCCAGCATTCATCATATGCTCTTGCGACATCTAGAAATACTGCTACTGTTTTCTCTTTTCTCTTGAACCCTAGCTTTACATCGTGTTCTAATCTTACAAGCTGGTCTACTGTACTTCTGTCTGCTCTAAACCCTGACTGGGCTACAACTGATTTTTTTCCTGGTGGAATTTAACTGTTTTGTTAACCACAGTTTCAAGTATTTTGCCTAGTTGCTAAGTTGAGGAGAAAGGTCTATTTGAACTTACATCATGAGCTTCCTTATTGGGTTATTGTCTTCTTCCACCACTTATGTATCCTATCACAGCTACTTTCCATACTTTTGGTATCTTTCCTAAGCTCCAGATTTTGTTATAAAGGGAAGATATTCTTTTTTATAGTTTTTGTGGGTACTTTCTTTGGGTTTTCATAACTAAGTATATCATGCCCTGAGATAGTATTAGATTTCTCTTTTATTGCACTAGCTACTTCTTCCTCTGTTATTTGTTTAATCTATCTGGTCTGGTAGTTCCTTTAAAAACTGTATCCCAAGTCTTTCTCTTCTCTCATTTTCTTCCTGTCCAAGACTACTTTTTGCACTGACTTTATAGAAATATTCAGCAAGGGCATTAGCTTTTTCATTATCTGTTTCTGCTCTCTTTGGTAGTTTGTTGGCATTATTGTTTTCTTATTGTTCCCTTTGATTGCCTTAAGCTTTTCCACACTTCTTTAATTTGAGTGCTAGGACTAAGTGACTGACAAAACTCTTCCAGTGGGTTTCTTTGGCGTTGAATATTATTCTGCTAGATTCATTCCTAATATGTTTGTATTTATCATAGTTTTCCTCTGTTCTGTTTTTTCTATATTTTTGTAAGGCCCCTTTTCTTCTCTCGTGAATTTCTGAACATCTAGCAACTGGTTCTTTTTTTCACTGAGCTTTTTTTGTCCCTTAATGTCATTTATTGGTAACAATAGCTAATGAACCAAACAGTCTAACAATCTTAAATGTTTATGCTAAGAATGGTACAATCAGAGATGAAGAAATATTAGCCATAAGCACCAGACTAGGCCCCAAAACAGTCAAAGTAAGCGATTTTAATTCCCATCATTATGCTTGGAGTGGACAACATGCCGAGAATGCAGGAAAGCGCCTACTTGACTTTATAGAAAACAACGACCTACTAATACTTAACGATAGAACAGCAACTAGAATCAATCCACCAGCTAACGGGGCAGAAACAGCAATAGACATAAGTATAGCAACTAACAATCTAGCCAATGCCAATTGGGAAGTCTTACCTGACACAAACTCAGATCATCTTCCCATTGTAATAACCATGCAAGAAAATTTTGTTCCAAACCCAGGATTAGAAAAACCAACTTTCAACTATAAAAAAAGCAAACTGGGAAGCCTTCAAGTCAGAGCTGGAAGTGATGGAATTTAAAGTCACGGAATGAGATGATACTGACTTGTTAGCAGAGACACTGACAAATGACATTCTTAAAATAGCAATAAAATATATACCAAGTAAAAATATTCCACAACACTTAAAATAATAGACAAGTGTTAGAAGACGCGGCATTATGGGAGATAACACGGACTTTGAGCTCGTTATATTGTCAAAGGAAGTAAAAAAAACATTTGTTAATTAATCAAAGGAAATAAAACCTAAAACCCTATTTTATTTTTTTTTCTATTGTAAAGGTTGTAAAAAAAACTGTTATTGCTTTTGTAATGATTAACCACTTTAAAAAAAAAGAAAATAAGAACTATGTATTATATAAAAGAAAAATCCATTAAAATTTTGTTTCAATAAAAAAAAGACAATTTAAGCTAGTTAAATTTATTCAGCCAGTCTTACGTTTTAGTATTAGAACTAGTCTTTTAGCTTACAGTTTCAATCATGTAGTTTAACAAATCCTTTGTGATTGGATATACGCCTTAATATAACCGACTAGGGTGAACGGGACGCGCCTCACCAAAACGAGGCACAACTTTATAAAAAAAAATCATGTAAGTGCAATTGACCGGTCACACACTGGGCCCACTTTCTTACTCTCAGATGCAGACTGTTGATAACCACACATGATGTTTAAGATTTATGTTTCCTTAGAAAATAATCAAACACCTGGTACTTAATTTTAGATCAGTTACATTGTAGGGTTTCAGAATCTGATTTATGGTTTCAAGATCCAAGGTCTAGCTCAGAGAACATCCCTTTCCTGCTCGGCCATGAAACTGAATCTGAATGAATGAAAGGAGGATTGTTTTTCATCCATTACAAAGCAAGGCGACCACGATTGAGGAAATAAAATGGAATCGGAAAGTGAAAGTCAGAGTTACTTTAGAAAGCAAAACGGGAAAGAAAGGTTTTAATTGTATCTTTTGTCTATTCAGTTTTTCCCACTGTTAAAGTTTATTTCCTGTAACTTCTGCAAGCCACACTGGCCATCATAAATATGTTAAGGATACATAAGTGGTGGAAGAAGACAATGTTAATATTACGGCTGATGAAGGCAATCAGCTTATGGTCGGGCTTACGGATGGCCGACCGGTGTGTGAAGGAGTGACTGTCAACATACGCGAATGCAAAGGGTTCTGGCATACCTACTCAGACTGGAACCACACACCACAGTAAACGTAAGAGTCAGGAAATGTTGAAACGACTGGTAACGTTATACACAGTTTATTACCGACACAGTGACGTAGACATCATGGCATAAATAGTTCACAGCATAAACATACAGCATCGGGTGAGTAAATCCAAATATCCGTTAACAGGGACTGCATACATCACGGTTCATAATAACATAACTTGAGCTGACCTACTCCAAGGTTCTGAATAAACAGTACTATACATAAACAAGCCAGCATAGTAAATCCAAGGCTTTGAACACAAATGCGGTGCAACAATAAGCCATCATAATCCAAGGCTTTGAACAACAAATGCAGTATAACAATAAGCCATCATAATCCAAGGCGTGAACAGCAAATGCAGTATAACAATAAGCCCGTGCAATCCAAGGCATTGTATGACAAATACACCGGGAGACAAACATTCCCGTAAATATCTCCTTATCTTCACTTCGATAATATATATATTCTGTACTTATCAAATATTCTCCTTTACCAAAAAAAAAAAACACAAATACGCTGGAACACACTAGCGAGATGGGACAACCATCCCGGAACTCTGCCAGCACACAACTGACCGAGATTTTCGTCTATCAGTACAGCTCAGTAAAAACCCCTCATGCGCGGACCAACCGCGTGAGAACTCAGCTCAGCTCACACCGTCTCTTTCCCCAAACTAACACTCAGAACATTCGAGCACTTTCTTTATCTTATTTTTAAAAAATAAACTAACAACCACTCAGTTGAGCCATGTTCAAAAATTACCGAGCATAAAGCCTCCAGCTGAAAAAAATAATTTCATCACTAAATGCGTGCTTACTAGCGTGTGTAACAAAAATCCGACCCGTCCATATGAGTCTTTAACACTTAACTCCCATTAATAAAAATATGACTTAACAGACTACACCAACCCCCGGGGGAAAAATGGTATCATCATTTTTTTTTTTAAATTACATCGAAAAAATGTGATGGAATACTAATATCTACAACAAAGAATTACATTATGGTAAGTCATATAATTAACCTAGCAATAAAAGGATGGAAGTATGAGTAGAGTATGAAGAAGAAGTATGTAAATAGAATCAAATGCAAACGTAAATGAAGTATGGCAGCATAAACAAAATAAGAACCAACAAGTGGATAGTAAAAAGAAGAGATGGAATGAAATGAAGAATGACCAGCAAAGAAAGACAGCAAAGATATGTATGTAGAGAAAGAAGATAATGATACATCCTGATAACATTTTAAATTAAACAATGCATTGCATGTAAAATAAATACACTTATGGCCAAACAGCATAGAACACAAAGACGATGTCTATATATACCAAAAACACAAAACAAAGCTATACTAAATAAAGCATAATAGGCAATTTCGACAAGTTAATAAACTTATTAAGTACTAATAATGAATTATTATGGACATCACAAACAAAATAATAACATTGTTATACATCGTTACCACTGATGCACAACTAAGCGCTGGGTAAAGAAAAAACATTACAATGTCAGAAAAAAATACCTTTTCTCTTGTCTTCATTTTTTTTACAAACAATGTACAATACCGAAATGTATCATAATGATAATTTAAGTTTAAATAGCATTATCACTATAATTGTTACATATTCAACGATTATCCAAAACATAGTCATATAAGAATAACATTTCTGTCACGTAGACATTTATGATCATTAAATTGCCTATATCTTCTTCTTTTTCTTTCACCCGCACCCTCTATTTTATTATTACTTTTGATCCTTTTTCCTGTATTTTTCGCATCCATTTGTTTGCGAGAAATAATATCTTTCCCATTCTAAATTTCGCCAGTTTCGTTTCTCATTTAGAAACGCACTTAATGGCTGATTAAACGAGTAACTTCTGACGTAACGCAGTAGACAGGTTGCTCGGAACAGAATAAGCCGTATAGCGAAGTTTCTCAGTTGTTTCGACATATTGTCGAACTTCTAGGCTTCCATAAATATAAGCATATTCTTAAGTTGTGCGACTACCTGTAGTTCTATGTGAGGTAAAATATCTTATACATATTATCTAGTATTTTGTGAAGTGTTTAAAGTGTTAAATCGCTTATTTTATTTCACTAGTTAGATTTGGTGCAGAGCGCTAAATACATAAGTCTGTATTAGTTCTAGTGACGTGTTTCAGTGGAAAGCAGAATAATTTATAATTTCTAGCTTAAATTCAGTCGGCTAATAAAGGAATTTAATTTTACTGCTAAATTAATCAGACGAGAATAAACTTTCTAAACTAAACTTATAAATGCTAGAAGCCTCATGAGTGTTGACGGAACGTATTCCTAATTCATGAGGATAGATGATTTTATATAACTTATTCCACGGGAAGTGTTAAACTATAAGACAAGCTACGCTTGCAGTTTAAATTATCGGTTATTGTATGTATAAGTATTTGATATGTATTCTTTCCATTTTATGTAGTGAAACTGTGGTACCCAAACTTTGCCAGCATTAAGTAAGCGTTAACTCTGTGAAGAAAACAACAAACATTCTTACCTTAAAGATTTGATGAATAACTTTTGCACGAACTTTAAGATTTTAAAGAAGTAACGGGTCATCGAGCCTGGTTTGATTCCTCCTGAGGACACTCTAGTCAGTTTCCAGCCTTCGTGTCAAGTAACATATTTCAATCAGTAAATTTCCCGACCCTGTTGACAAGTGGTGGTGTGACCAACTAAATTCCTATACTGAGAGAAGGTGCCGACCTGACATTCCTCATTCGTTTTGTAATCTAAGATGTTGACACTGTACTCGCTATAAACGCTCGTGCTTGAACAATTTTATGTGACTTTAACAGACATCCAAAACAATAGTATTCCCAAGAGAACGGTCCCGGAAGTGGTGAATTTAACCCGTTTTGGATCTGGGGTTTTCTTGGCCAAGATTACCATTTATGATTCTGTTTGGGCAAGTCCTAAATATTGTTTGTTTTGTTCCCGAAGTGGCTACCAAAGCTGTGAGTATAAAAGAATGCACGTGAGCTCAGTTGAATGAATAGAGTGAATGCAGGACGGAGCGATCCTTTTTTTATGGTGGTAATTTGACACCCATCCATTTTTTACTGTCATAACATTTCTTTATGCAAGATATTTGCTAACTAAATATATATATTCCCTTAAACTAGATCAGAGTATCCAGTCTGTTTATACCTTAAGGGGGAAGAATTTTAGACTAAATCATATGCATCTGTGCCTCTTTGTGCTATCATCTTTCTCCAACGGGACTGTGGGCTAACCATCGAGGGGAGATCATAACTGTGGGTCTATCAGTTCTTGTAGCATTCCTTGATTTGTTTATGACTTTGTGTATATGATTGTTTTTTTTTAAATATAATTTTACATGTCGTGACGTAAGTTTACCATGATAAATAAAATAAAAAAAATAATTAATCAGCGTGTTGGTCAGCTCGTTCTAAATATCTATATAATCATTGTTATAGGTTTCCCACGTCCGTGCGTCTACCTGTCGTCACTTAAATGTGCGTGCACGTGAGTGGAAATATATACATATATTTAATATGTATGTGTTAGACTGTCTGACTACTCTAATTCTGTCGTAGAAGATAGGTGAGAGAGATAGAAGATTTTTTCGCTCTCAGAGACAGCCTCTATCACAATTCTACCACCTCACTCGTGGAAATCTATTTTCTATTTCTATCTCACACTGTGACTATCACTCATTCCAACCTATTCAGAAGGGACCAACCCAAGTCTTAATTCTCCTTTCTAAAATCTACGACAATGGCAATGAAATAGTGCATAACGATGAACCAACATACTATGTTAAAGAAGTTATACCATATCCTAATACAATACTATCTAATATACTATACTATACTAATATACAATACTATCTACTATCCTAAAGAAGTTACATAGTAAGGAAAACTTCAGTAGTCTTGAAACATCCTATGAACATGAAGAGGTAAAATCATCCAATCAACATGCCGACTAGCTTCACATGAACAGCAAAACTTGCGCAAGGTGACAAATACACCAGGGTGTAAAGTAACAGCCTAATCAAACAACATAGCAGCTCTGATTGTCATGGAAAAGCCGTCGCTGTGAAAAAACACAAATGAAAATCACTATTTTAATAACGATAGGATTTTATGAAAGGCAACAGCGTGTGGCTGTGTAAACTTCTGACCACTGTAAGATGTTAATCAAACCCTCCTCCGTTACACAAAAAAGGGTAACAGAGAAAGTAGCACAGACTAAACCAGAATCATTAATTATAAAGGGTGATAAAAGTGTCTGAGAAAAATAGTAGCTTGTAATGATGTACAGGGAAGTCGTCAATATATACATGATACCAACGTTATGTTGAGTGTAATGATGACCAAGCGTGTAATGATGGCTGAAAATCTGAGATTTTGCGCAAGACAAAGGAAATGCAGTTGACAAAGGCGTATATCTCGCAGGATGACGTGAAGTCATAGCCTGTGTACCGGGCAATGAAGAAAGCAAGAAACATACAATAAAGATGTAAAAGCAGAAAGTAGTAGACTTGGACCTACGTCGAAGTTTAAAAGAAAAGCAGTAAGTACGACAAAAAGTCGTAAAAGACGAAGATACTGAGCTAACCGGTCCAATAAGAAAGGTAAAGAAACTCATAATGTATAGATATGTACTAACAACCAAGTCCGTACATGTAGCAAAGATAACACTAGTCATTGCAGCAAAGAAGTTGCAATCAACGTGACTGGATATAGATTCAGTCGTAGCGATAAAGTTAGTGTGTGTGTCAGACAAAACCGAAGGATCCTCTCCTATAATGGTACTTAAAGAAGAATCAAAGTTAGAGTTGCGACGCACTGAGGTATGTCGAACTTGGCTAAAAGAAACACCAAAATTAGCATGATGAACAATAGTATCATCAATACTTCAAGATTGCACCAAATTAGCAGAATGTATCACGTTAGCAGAATGTATCTGAGGATACGATTTCGGCATAGTCGTTAAGGTTGTGTCAGTAAGATTATGTTGCCGTTCCCAAGCAGCAATTTGTACCGGCGTACACACCTTTATACCATGTATCTGTCCGACAGTGAGGTCGGCAATAGGTGCTCTGAGCATACATTCGTGTATATAACCAGTGAAAAACGGTGTGTCAATGTGGACTATGGCAGTCGGAAAAGTCTCAACTGTCCCACCGAATGTCACACATTTCACCATATTACCTGTTGCGCAAGAAGGATGAACTAGAGACTGTCTAATCCCAACAGTTGTGCATCCCGAATCCAAGAGTACTGAGACGGGATTACAATTCACAAATCCTTTGTGTAGTGCAAGAGACACTGTTCCGTCGTATGCAAACAAGGCAGGAAGATTAGGTAGAGGATGACCGCAACTCAAGGTAGTCACTGCTGTAGGTTGGAACAAAGTTGTGCACTCCGGGCACTGAGATGCTCTCTCGAAATCGAAAGCAGAGCATGCAGTAGCATTAGAGACACTATTATTATTGTTACCTTGATTACCAATAACTTGGGGCTCCTGTTGAGCAGAGTTAGCATGGCGATGCGATCTATCATTTGGAGATCTACCGTCATATCGCGATCTATCGCGACTATTATCTCTATTGGGAGCATTGTTATTTTCTCTATTGAAACTATTGTTCTGATTTGAACCCCAGTTAACATTATTGCGATTACTATTTCCCCTTTGATCAAAATACCTATTAGATGGATTTTGTTGTCTCCGCGAAAAATTATTGTAACGTTGATAATCTCTAGTGAAGTTACCCCTTCCAAAAGTTCTATAATTGTTGGAACCAAAATGCTGAGGTCCGTTAAATTGTCTCCAGTTTCTTGGAGAGGGAGAATTACTGCGTGATGGACCTTCTTGGTACTGTCTAAAATCACGATTATCTCTCCTATCAAAATTGCGTTCAGCACTTTGTGATCTACGGCGCAAATTAGGACCATATGGTATTGCTGAAGCCACGGGTAACCCTTCTCTGACTTGAGAGTGGCTAACAGTCACATTTGGGTGTGCCGTGACTTATTGGCAACAGTATTGTTCCATATCTTTCAAGTTCGTAGGCTTTCGCTCATGTAGAAAGGAAAAAAAAGAAGTGTTAACTAATGACATGACTTTGTCACGGAGCAATAAGTCCATAAGGGCTTCCTATGTGTGTTCAGTTTTTGAAAGTTCAATCCAACGTGAAAACGTAAGACGTATATTTGCTATAAATTCTGAAAAATCTTCTCCAGTCTCCGGTAATAGAGTCTTAAAGCGCAGACGATAACCGTCTTCATTAAGCTGATATTTCTTTAACAAGGCAGCACTGGCAGTATCATAATTATTCTTGTCAGGCCCCTCCAACCTACTTACAACATTCATTGCGCCACCCGTAAGTAGTTCCATAAGTCGTGCACAATACTCCGACTTATCTATTTTCTGAGATTCACATGTAAGTTCAAATCTATTCAGATAAAATACGATATCGTCAGAGTTAGGTTTAAAAGCAGGCAATCTGAGCTTATAAAAATTAGCATTTGTCTTAAGAGAAGTTGTTTGATTATCCGTAGCATTTTGTGTATTAACAACATTCACTACCTTCATTCTCTCCAGCTCCATAGATAACACCTTTTGCTCATGGAGTCTAACGTTTTCTTCAGCTTGCAACTGAAGTTTCCTTTCTTCCATTTGCATTTGCTGCTTTCTTTCTTCTGCCTGCATTTGCAATTTTCCATCTTCAGCCTCCATTTGAAATTTTCTCTCTTCTGCCTGCATCTGTAATCTCCTATCTTCAGCCTCCATTTTCTGTTTTTCAATTTCCAGTTGAAGTTTTCTCTCTTCGAACTTCTGGGCCTTGTCGTATTCGACACGTGCGAATTCTTTTACTTCCTCAGTAGTCATACCAAGGGATTTCCCTTGTTTAATGAAATAATCTAAAGTAGACATTATGTCTAATTTTATAAGATATGTCTCTTATGTAAGTATACTGGAGAAACTCACTTTATCCCAACTCAGTAGGTAGCAAGTCCTTGCTTAAGAACTTGTATAATCACCTTTTCAACTATTAATAATGTTATTAATTACTTACAAAATATGCGTCATAATATTATCTGATTATGAGAAAAATAGACGACGTAAACAACAGTGACAAAGACAAGATATAAAGAACAAATGACCACGTTCGATGAATCAACTAATCAAAAAGAAAACTAAAGAAAAAATATTGCAAAGAATGCAATGACACAGCAAAAAGCGTGACAAGACAAGCAACAGCACAGTGTATAAACACAAAATTTGTATATAAATAAAAGATAGAAAGGAGAGGGAGACACTTACAAACAAATAAATAAAAAAAACTAAGGAACAGAGAAAATACTATGACCACAACAATGAAACGTTTCGTCACACCTAAACAATTACTGTCGTAAGAGACAAGTAGCGATCTGAACTTCAGCAAGGTTTTAGCCTCGAACCGGAATTATCGCTCAATTGACACTCACAAACTAAATCCTATAGAACGCTTACGTAGGCCCTGGATGAACTGGGATGTATCCTAACGTAAGTCACCAACCCAACCAAACCTGCATAAACATGGAACATATAACATAGAATACGACATAGAGTAAATAGACTAAGCTCTGAGGAAGGCTCGATGTAATATAGAACAGTGGTACAGTTTACAACACAAACAACCACTTATCTTCAAAAGGAAAAACTCCCGGCCTCTGCAACAACAACAATGATGGACATCAGGTTTCACACTAATAGTTGGTACAGCATCCCATGAAACTGGTTCACTATAAATATGTTAAAGTTTATTTTCTTTAAATTCTGCAAGCCACACTGGCCATCATAAATGTGTTAAGGATACATAAGTGGTGGAAGAAGACAATGTTAATATTACGGCTGATGAAGGCAATCAGCTTATGGTCGGGCTTACGGATGGCCGACCGGTGTGTGAAGGAGTGACTGTCAACATACGCCAATGCAAAGGGTTCTGGCTTACCTACTCAGACTGGAACCACACACCACAGTAAACGTAAGAGTCAGGAAATGTTGAAACGACTGGTAACGTTATACACAGTTTATTACCGACACAGTGACGTAGACATCATGGCATAAATAGTTCACAGCATAAACATACAGCATCGGGTGAGTAAATTCTAATATCCGTTATCAGGGACTGCATACATCACGGTTCATAATAACATAACTTGAGCTGACTTACTCCAAGGTTCTGAATAAACAGTACTATACATAAACAAGCCAGCATAGTAAATCCAAGGCTTTGAACACAAATGCGGTGCAACAATAAGCTATCATAATCCAAGGCTTTGAACAACAAATGCAGTATAACAATAAGCCATCATAATCCAAGGCTTGAGTAACAAACGCAATACATCAATAATCCATCATAATCCAAGCTTTGAACAGCAAATGTAGTATAACAATAAGCCCGTGCAATCCAAGGCTTTGTATGACAAATACACCGGGAGACAAACATTCCCGTAAATATCTCTCTATCTTCACTTCGATAATATATATATATTCTGTACTTATCAAATATTCTCCTTTACCAAAAAAAAAAAAAAACACAAATACGCTGGAACACACTAGCAAGATGGGACAACCATCCCGGAGCTCTGCCAGCACACAACTGACCGAGATTTTTGTCTCTCGGTACAGCTCAGTAAAAACCCCTCATGCGCGGACTAACCGAGTGAGAACTCAGCTCAGCTCGCACCGTCTCTTTCCCCAAACTAACAATCAGAACATTCGAGCACTTTCTTTATCTTATTTTTAAAAAACAAACTAACAACCACTCAGTTGAGCTATGTTCAAAAATTACCGAGCATAAAGCCCCCAACTGAAAAAAAATCATCTCATCACTAAAAGCGTGCTTACTAGCGTGTGTAACAAAAATCCGACCAGTCCATATGAGCCTTTAACACTTAAATCCCATTAATAAAAATATGACTTAACACCCACTTTATTCCCCTCCCCCCACTGTTATCAGTATAAAAACGAGTGTGCATTATAATTTCAAGAACAAGGTAGTATGGTTCCTTTATCCATTTTCCCAGTCTCCCTTTAGTCACTACTATCATTACCAACCAAAAAAAAAAAATTGTATAACCCTTTTAAATGTGCAAGAAAGGTTTTTTTTTTGTAAATGAGTGAGTGGTGCGAGGAAGTGAAAGTTTTTATACAACTGTTCATTGTGTAATTATCTTTTCACTGAAATGTAAAATGAACATGTTTTGTAAACTCAAATGGAATGCGAATAAAGATTGAAAAAAAAAATTTCAATGATTCTTGTTCTAACCAAGACCGAAGAAAGGAACAAAGGACAAAGACTAACAAGACAAACAACACAGATACGATACAGGAGAGGATCGTTAAGATCACCCAGATGTCTGGAGGTGAGGCCTCACTCAGGGCCCTACTCGACATCGCTAAAGTAGGGAGACATGAAAAGGGAGTCGTGCTTTCCCTCAACAACACAAACACTACGCTAATGATCGTACTGATGTCCGGTTCAATAACTGATGTCCGGTCCAATATAATTCCAACTGCCCCACCAGATAAAAGTAGTAATGGAAACAGCCAAGACAACAAAGAAGTTGGTCATTAGAGGGGTTAATACCAGAAGGACCGCAGGCGAGGCTCACAGATACCTACAAACCGAAAACACAGATGTCCAATTCACACAGATCGAAAGGCTAAAAACCTGGAACAAGAAAGATACAAATCTGATTGTAGTAACGATAGAAAGATCGACAAGACCTGAGAGACTGACGCTCCAAACTCCATAAAAAAGGACAGAAGCATATATCCCTCCGGTCATGCAGTGCTCCAACTGCCAGCAGTTTTCCCACACAAAGAAAACGTGCAGAGGAGATACAGTTTGCCGGTATTGTGCGGGGAGCCACCCATATCGCGACTGTCCCAAGGCTATTGGGGATCATAATTACAAGGCCATAAATGCAAACCGTACCTGTGCAAACTACCATGGGTCAAGGTACAGAGGCTGCCATGTGTTTCAGGAAACAAAGAACATCCTAAAGGAAGCTGTGTCCAAAAACATACCTTTCAAAGAGGCAAAACACAGAGTGGCAGAGGATGTCGCAGACAAACAGCGCACGATAGATAGAAGACAGCTCCACCAGCTGACAGCAGAAGTTAAAACTGAAACTCCAGGTCGAGAATAGATGCAGGCAGACTCCCGAAGATCAAACTGACAGTGGAGAAGATGTGATAGATCTGCAGAGCATTAAACATATGATGAAAGAAATGAAAAGAATCCAGCAACAAATAGAAACAGATGTCAAGAAGCTGACAGAGCTGAAAGAAGAAAACACAGAAATACTCAAAAGAATAGAAGCAGAAAGAATAGCCATTGAGGAAATTACATCTAACACACGAGAAACTAAAACGAACGACCAATCAGACGAAGAAGTCATCGAGGAAACGCTAGAAAAGCTACTCACAACAATAATAGAAAACGCGCTATTTCAGATACAGGAGAAAAGGAAGACACAAGAAACAGAAACGAGGAGGGTAAAACCACACAAGCCAGATAGTGAGGCAGGAAATGAAAAACACTATGGAACACGCCACGGCACCACGAACACACAAACAACGAAGAGGAATCCAAACAGTCAGCTAGTGGTCCTTTTTAGCACCAGTCCTTTTCAAGACTAACAACCGGCTAGCATCGAAGAACCTACCGCACAATATACCCCAATTATAACTGCTTTGGTTGAACAGGGTATAACAGCAATCTAGTCGACGAACGAACCAAAGAACAATCAACACTCCTTGCATTACAAAATCGACCATAATTATAACCAGCTGTCAATCGCTTCTCTGCCTTTTGGCTAAGATCAATTGTGTTGGTGCAGATCTAAGCCATGGCCGAGATCAAACACATTTTACACTTTACAGTTAATAAACCTTACTTTAACCCCCAGAAATGCGCTCTGATATAACCAAATAGGCTGAAAGAACGCGCCTCACCAGGAGAAGGCAAAAACCGAACCCAAAAAATGTACCCCCAGAAGGGGTATTAAAAAAATTAGAAAAACAACAAACAAAACATTGTCAATTGCTCCCGAAGTTGTCGAGCAACAAAATAATAATACCAAATCATAAGAAAGTAGCCTAGACGCTACAAAACAACCCCTTTTAGTCCTATCTTTCTGCCTGCGTCTAGTGTTCTAAGCCTCTCTTAAGGCAACCCAATTGGTGTATGTTCAACAACTACATCCTTAGTTTAAACTCAGAACAATGCAAGCTAACATACTGTTTATTATCCTTCACCTGGGAATTTCAATAGCTCGCTTTCGCCCCCAGTTTCGCCTTTCAGGTCTCTCAATGTCTTTGTTCTTATCAGCTTAGTATCTCTTACGAGGCCCATTGGGTCACTTCGGTATTAAACTGATTACAAAACTGCCCTTTCACACTTGGATCCTTCTCGTCGGGCCAATGTGTCTAGCCGCCCGTAAGGCTGCTCTAGGTTGAGTGTGCATTGTTAGTTGAAACTTGCTCAACCTAAGAGAAAAGCGTTTTGCATACACACTGGCCACTCTCCTTAAAGCCGGGGCATTCGATATCTTCAATGGTTCTTTGTTCTGGCAGCCAGATTGTACACTGTCGTGTCCTTCAGAACTCGGACATTCCCTTTTCGGCTTTCTTGAATATACGTTTGTGTGTGCTGGTGTGGATGCAGCTCTTGCTATGTAATATCTTAAATCATAGATTAACCAGCATGGTTGTCGATCAATATTATCTCATCTGTTTCGTCCTCAGCAGGGAGGGTAACCAAACAGACATGACGATTTATCGCTGAGAGGAGGGTAAGAATGTTTGAAAATACAAAATATCTGCTACATAGCAGAGAAAAAAAAAAGAGGTGCCGACCATTTAAAAGCATGTCAGTACAACTAATGTAACTGATTATTGCCGTAGTGAAGCAGAGATCGATCCAAAATAATTATGTAAGAGAACCCACATGCGAAGAGTGTCAAGAACAAAACACAATTAGACACTTTCTGGTGGACTGCAAAAATTATGACCAGCAGAGGCAAAACATTAAGACATACTGCAGTAACCACAATGTAAAAATGAGTGTTGAAAATCTCATAGGCACTAAGACCCCTTCAGAAATACGAAAGTTAATAAAACATTATATTACAAAAACAAACGCTACCATATTTTTAAAAAAAATAAGGATGCGAGCCAGTAGTCTACACTGGGGATAGATTCACCCAGATAACTACGGATTGACCAAATAACCCTCCAGTGAAAATTAAAAACATACCAGTTTAGAAAATATCATATTTTGAATAATAAAACCATATTGAACTATAATAATAATAATAGCCCCTTTAGTCATAACTGACTATGAAAATGTGCCCCTGAGGTGACAGCCCTAAGCTGCTTATTGTCCTGGTGCTCCTTTCGACGTTTTCTCCTCTCTTCTGCTTGTTGTGTGAGCTTCTTTTCGCTCAATCTGAGGTGGCGCCGTAGATACCATCACCACTTGGTGCAATCGGCAGCTTCATCATCCCACGCTGCTTGATTTATGTCCAGTGCCCTCACATCTCTCTTGCACACATCTTTGAACCGCAGCTGTGGTCGTCCAGCTGGTCTTTTGCTATCTGTCAGTTGTCCGTAGAAGATATCTTTCGGGATGCGACCATCTTCCATGTGGCGGACATGGCCACGCCAGCGTAGGCTGCGCTGTCTAAGCAGTGTATACATGCTTTGAACTATAACTACAAAAGGAAAAATACCTACTACAGATAATATAGTATAACATAAATACACACAAAAACATATTACAATAAATGAAACACGCAGTGATATAACCAACAGCTCCATGTATATGGTAGATGGTTGAAAGGGGCGTGCTACAAAGAAAAGTAGCAAACACCTTAATAAAATTTTAAAAAATCAGTAACTCTCTTATCATCTGTTCAATCCAATTTAAATTTATTTTTAAGAAGATCAAATGTTTTGGTGAACGTTGGTAGCCAGGAATGAATTTAAAAAGGGTTTACGTTTTTTCTTATTTTTATTTTTGAGTTGAGGAAAATTAGCGAAGACTAGGAAGAGCGATGTCAACAGTGCTAGACTAGACAAGTGTAACTTGACAGTCGTTTGTGAGCAGAGTTAGCCATGGACATTAGTCTGGATGTTGTCATGACAAGTCATGTTAAGGAAGATGTGAAAGAGATGTTTGGACTTTTATATAGCGGTCATTAGGCATGGTTCTAACCTCATGTTGCTTGAAGTGTGTATATGTACAGTATATGTACATATATAGTACTAAAAACTGAACTTGGTGCTCACAAGGAATCCTTTGTTATGTGCCGTCCCCCAGAGAGCGAGTTAAATGGTGGAAGTGTATCATTGTTGTTATCAAATTTAAAATACTTCTGTATCTACCTACATACACCCAATAACCAATGTATATGATTCCATATCTGATAGGCATATCCCAGTGCAATCTAGATCGCGCTCATTCTTATAACCTGTGTCTATTCTCTTAATGTAATGTCATTTAACACAGCATTGACCATAATTATCATGTGTTAACGAAGTGATAATTCTCACATTCTTAACCTCTCTATACCAGCGAAAGTGATATATGTGAACCAGACAACCACTTACCGGAGTAGTGGTAGTAAAGTTATAAAAAGCGAGTGACTTGGTGTAGCCAGCAGCAGTCAGACTGTCATCAATGGACCTCACTTTTACCAGTCTCAAATCTCTGTCACTTATTCCATGGCAGAAAAGAAATACAAATATTATAATAAAGGCGAATGATCGAAATGTTCAGTGAATGTTTAATAAAGTTAGTATGGGTTAAAATGTTCAGTGAATGTTTAATAGAGTTAGTATGGGTTAAAATGTTCAGTGAATGTTTAATAAAGTTAGTATGGGTTAAAATGTTCAGTGAATGTTTAATAAAGTTAGTATGGGTTAAAATGTTCAGTGAATGTTTAATAAAGTTAGTATGGGTTAAAATGTTAAGTGAATGTTTAATAAAGTTAGTATGGGTTAAAATGTTCAGTGAATGTTTAATAAAGTTAGTATGGGTTAAAATGTTCAGTGAATGTTTAATAAAGTTAGTATGGGTTAAAATAAACATCGACTAATATTTCAAGTGTCCTCAGTCAAAAGATTACCTATTGTTTCTTGTGGCCTCTATTAAAAGAACAGCTATGCTGTGGGACTTTGTAAAGTGATCACTTATTGTTTCATAGTGCTACTATTACATGATCACCTGTTTTTCCAGGGACCTCTGTTAAATGATAACCAATAACTTCATCAGGCCTCTTTTAGAAGCTTACCTATTGTTTCCAGGATCTGTGATTGTGGGGACTGCTAAATACAGATAGTCATTTCTCTGGGTGCTGAGTGGATACTCCAAAAATAAACACGGACACCGTTTTTCTAAGTACTGGCGAAATTGCGTCAGATGAGGTAGTAGATACCTATGTGACCTGATCTCTGATGACCTAGTACGTAGAGAGCCAGTAATGTACACCGTTTGATGGCGTATGACTGTATTCGCTAGGGTTGCACTACAGTGAGCAGTATCTACAGATTTCCACTAGTTTAGGGGACTCGGGCAGTGGATGAGTGCAGGTATTATGGGAGTGCGGTGGGTTAGCATTATTTTTACCTGAGGTGTGGTTCGTTCCAGTTTTTGGTTCCTTATTTTTATTGGCTCAGGATATATTACATTGAGTGTCATAATTTATGCCTTCTTCAGATTGATATTCAGTCCCACTTGTGAGATATATTTATTCAGGTCTTGTAGGTGTTGTTTATTTTTACAAACTCAAAGAATGAGCTCTTACTATTAAGACTAACCCTAACCCTAACTATTAACATTAACCCTAAACCTAACTATTAAGACTAACCCAAGGAGAAGTATAAGCGCTGATACTGGAAACTGTGGTTCCCCTTTTTGTTTTTTTTGACTAGCTTTAGACCTGTGTGCCTGTTGTGTGTCATTTTTAAGTGTGTTGTGGATGTATAAAAATTAATAATTGTTACATTTCTTGTGATTTAATATTGATGTTGTGTGACATTGGATATGTTGTTATCTACCCTCCATAGTGTTAATTTTTATTTATTTTATGTAATAAATGTAATCGTATTTAATGCGCTTGTTCAAGACCTTCATCCATATCTATTACTTAGAGTTTTCGCAAGCTCTTACCATTTCTTTGTCTACTAGTGAGAAAGAAGAGAGAGCGGGTGATACTTAAGAATACATAAGTAAGTTGCGGGGTTTGGAACGAACGAACGAACTTTATTTTCAAAGGGTTAAGAATTGGGCACGCAGGCCCGTCTGACATTCTGCCCTTCCTCTCTCTCTCTCGTCACGTATACTATATCCTTTCATCCTCACATTTACTTTGAGCATAATTAAGGCATTTATCATTATAAAAGTAATATTACATTTGCAATAATCATCATAATTAAAGAAGTTTTTAAAATAAAATTTAAAAATAAAATAAAATAAAAAATAAGTTGGAAAGAGATATAGCTTATGATCAGATGTGACGATCCTTTACATGCAAGCCAAGCTGGAGAAACTGGATCTCACGACTTCAACTCAACATGTTTCAGAATGGCAGAAAAGCCACAGGAAAAGCCTAGATCTACAGTGTAGGTAATACCAACGTGTCTTCAGCTTGGTATTGGCGTCAAAAGATTGAGAAGCTCAGCATCCCTAGTTAAACAACAACAACTATTGCAGCCTTTGTACATTAGTTTGACCACAGTAGCCATTTCAAACTTTAGTTTGGTTTGATTTTAAGGATTCTCTTCTTCTACACGGACAACTCCATCAGTGCTCCGATCACCACCGTTAGATCACATAAGGATGATCTCAGCACAGTGCACCAACTCCGTAACACCAGCGAGAATTTCAATGTGTGTATATAGAAATCACACATTCTTTAAATATTGTTGTGATGTTAGGTTTCTAATTTTTAAATTTTGCCAGAGCATCGGCCTTATAGCCTACTATTTACGATTTCCAACTGCCCGTGGGAATGTTAACGCGCATCTTCCACACGGGACTTCCTATTTTTTCGCCCTTATCCGAGAAGGCTTTATTCCAATCTCACTACACACGCGACCAGGGGGAAGTATGACATCATTAGGACCACTGGTTCTGAAAAAAATGTCCGTAAATTATATTCCTTCACCTGGGAATCGAACCCGGTACCTCTAGAACTCGAGGCGGACGCCATACCTCTTAGCCACTCCGACCCCCTAAAAAATTTTTTTTTTTAAATTGATACTTACGCTGGAACAGCAGCGTCCTCTTGTACAGAGATACCACTTCCAAGGTCACGGGACCAGCTGTAACGACTACCCTCAGGTGCACGTTGACTACTTCCTCTGCGTCTTCCATCATTGCCTCTGCTTCTGCCTCCCTGAAATACACAAGTTAAAATAGTTAAATGAACAGTAAAGTATCTTCTTATAACTTATGTTCATACGTAAGCATTAGCAATTGTCTGGTACAGGTGCTTGTGTCGTTCCAGAAAATCAGACGGCTGGTTTATATTTTTCCATAATGTCTTATGTTGACACGATCTGTAGATAAAACTTTTCAACAGCTATTTTCATTGCTATCTGTATTTCTTGTTTTCAATTCAATTTTTCCTGATATTACAGCTGTTTTAGAAATTCCGCTTTTTTAAAGAGAGCACAGTAAAGAAGAAAGGTTTCTTGTTGTTATTTTTTTTTAAATTTTTCGCGCGGTGTATTTCGGGTGATGTCACATATAAATTAATGAGAACGTGTACCATTCATAACAATGACAGAAGAGGAGTTAAAGCCAACCAGTCATAACAATGACAGAAGAGGAGTTAAAGCCAACCAGTCATAACAATGACAGAAGAGGAGTTAAAGTCTGTTAAAGCCAATATTTTAAATGTCTAGTTTCTACAAGACATTTAGAAGATAGAGCAGTTGAAATGTGTAAATAGATTTTACTTTGACAAATTACACAACAGCTCTTTATGTTTGGTTATCTTTAAAATTGTTGCCTTTGCAGCCTTTGTCCTGAATGTGTATTTTAAGATTGTCTGGCGTTTTCCTTTCGCGTGAGAGCTACATAAAGTTGACCATAATCAAAGATTCCTTGTAGAAGGTATACAAATACATGATCAAATGATTACTTCTGTGCTTTTTATTTGGCTGTCATGGCAACAGTTTAAAATCATAGAAATAGTTCCTGTTGTTACAGTATATTTTAGCTAAAGACTTCTCATATTATATATCCAAAGACAGTATGATTCCTTCCTTCTAACATGAGTAATAAGCTTCTTGTGCTTTCGTTTCCTTCCATTAATTTACTTGTTCATTTTATTTATCCACCATTAATTTAAGTATTTACTTTTCTGTCCACCAAAACCCAACGGCCATCTGTAATCTTCTGATCAAGATGACTGCGGTTTTTCCCAGGAATTTTGGAGAGACAAAGACAATAGAATAACTTATTTCATAGACAATCTTAGTAAGTGGCGAGAAAAGAGATGGTGTGCATGGAACGGGCAACTTTATGGTGTCAAACAAATTGCAGCGGAATTCATCACTGCATGAGCTCATGAACTATTTTGGTACAGCTTTCCTGCTTGGGAACCGCGGTAGCATAGTGGTTAGTGCACTGGCTTCCTAGCTCAGTGGTCTATGGTTCGATCCCCAGTTGAGGTGGGATTTGTTTAGGCCGCAAACGGCTCCTGGGTCGACCCAGCCCTAGTTGGGTACCAGAGCACCTTCTGGGAAGGTTAAGGCGGCCGGCGTGATGCTGACCACATCACCCCTGGTGTGCCGACGGTCGAGAAAATATGGGCCTAACACCATATTCCCAATATGCCTCAATGGGAGTGTAACTGGATCCTCCTTCCTCCCTTTCCTGCTTGAGAACCTATTGCAGAGGCGGCTCCACGTTCTTTTCAGAAGAAAAAAAAAAGACAGAAAAAATTGAAAGACTGAAATTTCCACATTCATGAAATACAAAGACAACCTTCACAGACGAGATGTAATATGAGCAAATACGAGGGACGGTCAAAAAGTAATGCCTCGTAATTTTTAATTTCATTCAGTTGGCAAGAAAACAGATAAAATTTACATAGAAATGTAGCCCCAAGTCTGAACTTCAAAAATGTATTTCTCAATGTAGTCTCCGTTATTTGTTACAGTTTTTGTCCATCTTCTCACAAGGGCATGTATCCCCGCACGGTAAAAATTTGTGTCTTTGTTCCTAAACCACTGGCGTACGGCGCGTTTTAAGAGTCTCGGTGTACTCAAAGTGATGTCCGCGAAGATCTTCTTTCAGTGCTCCAAACATATGGAAGTCAGAAGGTGCAAGATCGGGACTGTAAGGGGGATGTGGTAATAATGTCCATCCAAATTCTGCAATCCCATCAATGGTGCGTTTAGCGGTGTGTGGCTTGGCATTATCGTGCAACAGTAGTGCAGTTCTCTGATCTTTGTATGGGTAAAGTCGCCAAAGACGACCTCTAAGTTTCTTCAAAGTTTCAATGTAACGGTCTGCATTCACTGTGTTTCCCTGTTCCAAGAAGTCGAGAAGAATCACACCCTTCTCATCCCAAAACACGGAGGCCATAACTTTCCCTACAGATGGTGAGCTTTTGAACTTCTTTCTTGTCGGCGATTTGTGTGATGCCATTCCATTGACTGCCTCTCAACATTCTGGGTAACCACCATGCACAAACTTTTGAATAACCCAGGTCTTTAATGATGTTCTGGACACTGCCTTTACTAATGGACAACATGGAAGAAAGTTCATCCAGTGTTACCCGACGAATGGATGCCATCAACTCGATGAATGTTGTGTGGAGTCACTGCGGTAGACGGACGGCCAGTCCGCTTTGCGTCAGCCATTGAGGATTGACCTACTTCAGCTTCGTCACAACAATGTACCCAACGTCGGACAGTGCTAACATCCACTGCTGAATCTCCATAAACATTCTTCAAACGTTCGTGTATGCGAATTGGGGTCTCGCCTTCAGCATTGAGGAATTCTATGACATAACGTTGTTTTAACCGAATGTCTTTGGCAGCCTTTTTTAAACTGTTACAGTGGTGCCACCTGTTACTGAAACAGGTTGGTAATGCTATACAGTGCAGAAGAGTGTTTGAGGAATCCTGCTAAATTAACAAATTGCACACCGATGCAGTATTTACATACATAAAAAATAGGAGGCATTACTTTTTGACCTTCCCTCGTATATATTAACTCGTTCTTATGTGTATTAAAAACCCCGCATTTTCTTGGAGACACGCCAACAGATAAAAACGTCGGGTCCTGTGAAAGATGATATTTCATATCTTGGGCTGTTTTCTCAAGCGTCGATAGTCTTCAGGATTTATCAGAATGTCTTGCAAGAGATGATAACTGATATGTCGTTTTCCAGGCTTTATCAGAATGTCTTGTAAGAAATGATAACTGATATTTCGTTTGTTCCTTTTTTTAATATGCCTATTCATTTTCTTAGCGTGTGAGTGTGTGTGTGCGTGCGCGCGTGTGTGTATCTGTGTAACGTTTGCCTCGTTAAATATCATGGTTTTATTACATTTTACATCGTGTAAACTGATTATGTAAGATTGCTTTATGTCAGTCTTAAATTGCATAAAATACATTCATTTTTAATGATGATAATTTTTTGAAGGTATTCACTAAACATCACTATTCCCAGCATTCTTTAGTGGTTTTTTTTATTCTACACGCATAATAATAATAATAATAATTTCTTTAAGCGCCAAACACGGCGCATAAGGCAGAAACCAGTGATCTCCAGGTTGTTCGTTGTGACGCTACTCCTCTTAACTCTTGCACATTATTTAGGCCCAACGTTCTTCCTTCTCTTATTATTGTTCTTTTAAGTGTTTCTTTTGGTCTTCCGTTTTTCCTCTTACCCTCAGGAACCCAAGTGAGCGCCTGTAGTGGTATTCTGTTATTTTGCATTCGTAGGACATGACCGATATATGACCATCGTCTTTTCCTTAAATAGTCGGAGACATATTGTAACCGGGGCAGGTGTTCCTTAGGACTGGAACGGCACCATATTACATCATGTGGCAGTGCCGGTATATGCAGTATTTTCAGTTTACTTTACAGAGAGCAGATGTTTAACTGGCCTAATCACCAGAGATTTAGATTTCTCTCTTAAATTTGTGTTACCAGGTTCGATTTTCTTCTCTTAGGTGTTGATGTAGCGAATATAATTGAAATGGATAGATTTCTTATCTAGATCTCAAAACTGTAGTAATTCACCTTTTCAACAGCGTTCGATTTCATGCAAAACTTTTAATATCTTTCAGCATGAAACTTAAAATTTCAACAAAGTCTGGAATTCAGAACATTTTTACAATAATAAGTATAATAAAATTCTATCATCTCATCAGATGCTTTCATCGATGCAAAAATCCCTTTTTGCATCCTTGTCTCGTAGGCCTACTCAATTGTCAAATATGGCGAACCTTCTCATTCCACCGTGTTCCTTCCTTTAAGTTACAGTCTTATTTTAGGTTCGACGACATTTACCCATCTCCTCAGATTTGTCCTTGATTTCTCTATCGTCATAAGCATTCCTTGAGTTAAATGCTTTCCAACACAAGAATATTTTCTACTCTACATGGTTTGAGGTGTAAGACTATTTTTTTAGCAAATTGACTCAAATCCTCGAACCTAGTTCTGCTGCGACTAGGGTTGGGAGCTCTATTCAAAATACATATTTAACGATTGTCACTACTTACGCCAGTAAGAAAATTATAACCACTCAATGTCCTGAAATACACATTTTATAAGAAATGTTGTAGTTTGATTTCCTCAAACTAAGAAATATGTAGAGCTGGACCAGATACGACCTCTTGAGTGGCGCTCTTTCATTCTACTGCCAAATGGCGTTGTTGTTCCACTTTCCCCGGGGTAAATCTGAGCTATCCGATTGGTCAGGGGAAATCACCCAATTATTAGAAATGGCGTGTAGAAGCGACTCTACCCTAAATATGTGACACTATTTATTATTTTCTGTTTCTCATAAAATATAAAATTATGGGGTGGTCTGTGCTTCCTCTGTCTTGTAAAAATATAGTCTGTTTCCAAAGGAACAACTATGTACACGGCCACATATAGATCCCGGGGCTCCGCAAATGTATCCCGTAGGGAGACATTTGAGTACTATCAATAACAAAAATCCATCCCCAAAAATTTCTAAGTTCAAAAAAAAATTTTCAGAAAAATTTAAAGTTCAAAAATTTTTCTAAGTCCAAAAATATTTCCAAAAAATTTAATCTAATTCCTATACTGGGGTCTATGTCTATATGAGGTCGTCTGCTATGTAAAAAAAAACTAGTAGTGGACATCAACTTCAAAAAGTGTAACTTATTCATCACATCATAATATTTTTCACCAAATTTACAAATTGGCAACACTGCCCAACAAAATCTGCAAAACACTCATAAGGTCATCACTAAAAAAAATGTGACGAGTGGCAACACTGGGGAATGAACAATAAACTATCTTATTTGCAGAACTTGGCTGGATTATCATAATCTATTACATTTCATTCAAAAATATAGTTGATTACATTCTCTTGGATGTGGTAGGGGTGTTATCTCTTTTCTGTACTGTTATTTGCTCCATATTAAAAGCCTGCAAGTACTTAAAAAAAATCTTTTTTTTTTTTTTCTTCCTGGCGTACTTATTTATTCTATTTCCCAAGTACTCTGCAATATTCCAAGAAATGTCCAAAATCTCTAATTCCTATGGTAATGGCAATCCACTTTCATAGAATAGCCGATGTTTTCATGGGTACTCATCATCTTCTTCTTCTTTTTTTTTTTCTAGTGAATGAGCCACTTGCTCATCATTACATGTAGAAAATATCTCTAAACATAATATGCATATTTATCAGACGATAATACGACCAGCATCATTTTTATAAGTAATCATTTTTCACAATAAAAGCATTAAAACCTCATGGCTTATCCTTATTTATCTATCTGAATGTTTCCTTGTTATAGACATTTTCTAAATGGTAAGTGTATAAATTCGTTCTAAGTCCGTCACTGTAGAAAATGTTCTATATTACATTTTTTTTTTTTTTTTTTTTTTAAATATGTGATGTTTGACTCTAATATCCGTACGTCTGGTGGTGATCCTGTCCATTAGTCAGTTATTTCTAATCATTCCTTCTTTTCTGTCAATACAGTATTTTTTTTTTTTTTTTTTGAACTCTTCCCTAGAAATATTATTCTATATATATATTTATTCTTCAAAGATCTTCTTTGACTTACCATACATCAATTTTCAAACATCAAATTATTCAGCAACCAACAGACGAATGTGTTACTATCATATTATGAAATATAAGGGAAAAGAAAAATATAGTTTCCAAATCATCATGAATTTTCTACATTGGGTTCCGTATTACTTTATTTTCTCTTTTAAGACAACTGCTTATACTCTTGACAATATGTATCCATGTTGTCACTCTCGAGGCATCCTTGTATACAATTTATATTTGTCTCCTTTTTTTTTTCATAACACCAATGTATCATTTATGGTGTTCCAATATCATTGTATCTATTCTAGTCCTCCTGTTATCTTGAGAATTCATCCTTAGTAACTCCCTATGTACCTTATCTAGCAATACCTTTATGCAAAACACATCAAACAATATTTTATGGAACTATCAACTGAGATGTAAGAACTTTTGACAATATGAGATGCAAAAAAAAATGTTGGGGTCATCACTCAAAAAAATGTGACATAGAAAGGAAGAAAATAATCAATTGATCGTGAGGAATCTACAATATTCTCGTAAGACAAAGTTCCTGGCACTCTGACTACTATTTATCCATATTATTTCTGGTTATCCTTGCATACAGTGTACCATTTCCATTTTCTTTATAAGTCCAATTCCTCGCTCATGGTGCTCCAATATTTAAAATGTGGATCCTTCCTATTCCTCTTATTCTGTACTGGAAATATTAATTGTCCATGTACTATATTTGCGAATATTTATCATCAATATATCAACTAATCATTTATAGAACTATTAACATAAATGTCTAGACTTTACTAAAACATGAACAAAAACATGTCTTTTTACATATGTGCAAAATTTCGACACCAACTCTGCCTTCGCTGGTCGAGGGTTAGTCAGAGTTATGTGGTGCCTGTAACATCCGCTGACTACAGCCAGATGGGTGACTTATGGTACTTATAATTCAAAAATCTCATCCGTCAGTTATCTTAAGTGTGGGGCGGGGTCTATTTCATGGTGTCCTTGACCAAGTTTGCTGCATTTCTAATCTAGATATTCTTTTTTTTTTTTTCATAGTATCTCCATGATATATCTGTGACATGTCTGTCCTTGGGATAACATTATTTTTTTTTATCCAATATCCTCGGGGTGAGCAAATCTCAGTGTGTCCACTTTCATCAATCATTTATTTTTTTTCTCTCTTGTAATTCTGGGTATATTATGAGTATAGTAAATTGTCAATTTACTCCAACTATCTTACAACATTCTGTAATTCGTGATAAGGAATAGTCATTTGTTATACAACAATGTTCATATTACAAAGGCAATAAGCAAAAATCAAAGAGATATCTTCTCCAAAATGCGGATGCATCTCTATTTCCTTTACCTCTGGGCGTAGCAATTATTCAGTCATTATTTTTTTTTCTCCATTATTTAATCTCCATTTTGTGTCCTTAGTACCTGTGGTTCCATGGGATTATCATAATTCATTTGTGTCTCTTGTCTACTGATAATCCTTCAATAATGACTTCAAATATGGTCCTCATATGTGCAACAATCATCTGCTCTGATTTGTTCCATGGTATTCATCAAATATTCTATTATATCCTTGTCTTATCTCGTAACCACGAAAGACTAAGATTATTCCTCCTCCAATGTTAATGTGGGGGATTTTGTGCATAAACATTACAACAAAATCTCAGCTGTGACAACATAAAGTTTCACCTTAATATAAAATGGCATCTTCATCATACATAACCAGTTGCTTCTTCATCTCATGTGTCATTAGTGGTTATCATGCGGTAATGGGGTATTTCATTTGCTAGGTCAGCATGTGCAAATGCTATTTCTTTAACATGGGCAAAGGCATCATCAACAAATAGGTGCAATTTGTTCAATCTGGGGTTAGCATATACTAATGCTCTCAAGGGATTCTTCATTTGCAGAAATTCAGCATGCGCAAATGTCATTGGGGTATTTGTGATAGGCAGTAAAATTTTTGACAGTACTAATATACATCTGGGTCTAAAATAATAATGTACATTTGAAAATAAATAATCCTGTGGAGAAAAATAGCATAACCTACAATACTAGTTTTGGGTATGAATTATGTGCTGTTAAGAGATGTCATAGTAGGAACAGTATGATTGATCAAGGTGGCAGATATCAAGGAGTTTAGCATAATATAGATCAAAGAAATATTAGTATGAGGTAAGAAAAAAAAAAACTACTGGTGTAAAGTGTCTGCATGAAAATGCTGGTGAATGGAGCGTGGAATATGATCAGTTACAAAAGTGGAGATGAATGTTACAACAGAATAGTGTGACACATGTGTTATAGGTAAAGTTGTGTAGCATTCTAAATATTAAGAAAATGTATGTAACTAAATAAGGGTGTCTGTAAACTCGTAACACCGTGTGTTATCAATTGTTTTAACATTTTTATTTCACAATTATGCTATCTAAAGAAAATCCTCCGTGTGCTGGTCTTGATGCATCAGTATTCTAAGGCTGGAAAAAAATAACTTTCTCAGTGAGGCTTTGACATCTTAGTCTGTAAGCAAGTCATTTGAACTGTCAAAAACTGAAAATAGAGTACATGGGGAGAGTTAGTACATTGTTAAAAAGGTTTGTTCACATATGCGTTGACCGTGTTCGGATTTGCGAACATATAAAACACCTGGGCGTGTTTTTCAGAACAGCTTCGCTAGTTCCTTCACCATCTCTAACCTTGCAATGTCCCGACTGCTTAGGCGAGCATCATACTGAGTAGCAGTGGTGATGGGTGTGATAGGCGACGACACTGCATTTGCTGATTGTTGGGACACTGAGGACATTGACGAATGCGGTGATGGCTTAACATCATTTGATTGCGGTGATGGTTTTACTGTGGTTAGGGTGTGTATGGCTGGAACATCTGTTGGTTTTGAGGCAGGTATATGTTTCGCCTTGATTTTTCTTCTGACCTGGTTGTGCTGAACGTTAGCACTGGTTACAATGGGCACAGTAATTTGCACACTGTTGTTTTTGACTAGTTGAGATGAGGCTAACACTTCTCGGCTTGGTTTTGGAACATGATTGCGTTTCTTCAGAATCTTTCGTCTGATATAGTTGTGCTGTATACGCGGAATTTTGTTGCTAGGGATTGAGTCATCAGATTCTGTTTTATAGGCGCGTTTGACGCTGGAGCTGACTGGTACAAATAATGTACTATCCGCATCACTGGTTTCAATGGAACTAGCTGTATCAATGTCTGTTTCTTGTTGGTATAATTCTACCATTTTTCTGTCATTATGTTCGTTGGGGTCTGACAAAGCTGTGCTGTCTTGTTCTGTTTCGTCTCCATAAAGATCGCCTGTATATGGTTCAACAATCTGCTTGGGTATAGTTTCTTCAGGATCTGATTGTTTTGAACGAGCAATCTTGTTCTTGTGGTATAGCAGTGTTTGGTTTTCACTAGTGTTAAAACTAGAACTGCCTGAACTGGGGGTGTGATAGGTATCAGCTGACGATTTATCACTGTGGGAGAAAGTTTGAGTGTGGATATAAGGTGTTTTCGTGTTGTCATCGTGTGACGTCTGTGGCATGATTTCTTCATTTCTAATGCGCAGGTCTCTGTCTTGTAGTCTATTACGTAATTCAAGTGGTGGGATATCTTCTTCGCTTTCGGACGAGTCTCGTTGTTGTCTTGCTCGATGTATTTCATCTGTGGGTGGTCTGGGTATGTGGTCGTCTTGGTAAAATTCAGAGTCTGTCGTCTCTGACTCTGATATGTCAGACGAATCTGTGCTGGATGGATTATAATTTAGGGTGGCTTTTCTGACTGGTCTTGTATTTGTCGTCAGAGGCGGAATGGGCCGGTGATTATCAATTTTTATTTGTTTTACGTGAGCTTTTGTTTGGTGTTGTTTCTCTTCATTCCAAATAATGAAGTTTACAGGCGTAGTTTGTTTCATGATTTTGTAGCCATCTAACCATCGGTCATCGAATTTTGAACTGCGTACATGTTTCTTGTAGTATACTCTGTCTCCTATTTTGTACGTTGGTAGCTTGGCTGATTTATCATGTTGTTTCTGTTTCTTGTGAAATGCCTTCTGCGTATTTCGTTGTGCAATCTGGTGAGCTTTATACTTTTCTTGAAGGATTATTTCGATGGGGTCTTCTCCCATGTATTTTCTTTGTGGGCGAAGTAGGTTGTCTAACGGAAAGTTTGGTTCTCTTCCGTATAGCATGAGAAAGGGTGACATTCCTGTGGTATCGTTCACGTTTACTCGGATGGCTTCAAGAGCTTGGTTAATGTATAGGTCCCAGTATTGGTGGTTCCCCTTGATATATTTGCTAATAATATCATGTAGGGTGGCGTGCATGCATTCATTTCTGCCATTTGCATTTGGGCAATAATAAGTGGTTGTAGTATGCTCAATATTCAGCTGGTGTAAGGTGGCTTTAAATGGGTTACCTATAAACTGTTTACCGTTGTCTGAAATGATTCGTTTTGGACAGCCATGCCTGGGAATGAATTCTTGTAAAAAAATTTGCGTGATGGACTGCGATGTGGCATCACTGAGTGGGTAACTTTCTGGCCAAACAGAGTATTGGTCAACTATGTGCAGGAGGTATTTGTTGCCTGATTGGGTGAGTGGGTAAGGACCTGATAAGTCAATGCTCACTGTTTGCATGGGGTAATGGGAAGGTTGCATTTCTTGAAGGGGAATTAAATGTGGCTTCATGTTTCTCAATTTACATGTTCTACAGGTGGCTACATATTCTGTAATGTCCTTGTAGAAAGTTTGCCAATAATACCTTTTCTTTATGACATCAATTGTTTTGTCTCTTCCCATGTGCCCGTTGTTATCATGAAACTGTAGCAATACTTCTGGGACTAGATGTGCTGGAATGACTTTTCTTAGTGTCCCTTCTTGTTTCTGATCAATATAGTATAGAATTCCATCCGTTGGGTGTACTGTAAAATCTTTACTTTTTGTTGGGTTTTCTTTCACGTATGTGAGCAGCTTGACAATTTCTGCATCTTTCGCTTGTTCTACTCTCATATCAAACATCTCTTGGCTTTCTTCTTCTACCTGAGTGGCGGAATCTGAGGTACTTCTTCGACTTGATGAAGTAATTTCATTAATTTCTTTTGCATTATCGTCAATCTCTGAGGATGTGCCATCATTTTTGACTCTATTTGTTTTCACTTCAGTTTCATCATCATATTTAATCCTGGATAAGAGGTCTGCACAGGTGTTCATTTCGCCTGGGATATGTTCGATAGTGGTGTCGTAGGACTGTAAATTCATTGCCCATGTCTGTAACTTCTTTGGCTGTTCTTGTGTTTTGGTGAGCCAGTTAACCAAAGGTTGATGATCAGTTCTTATAATGAGTTTAGTTCCTCTGACGTAAAAGTCAAACTTTTGTACTGCATAGTGAATAGCATATGCTTCTTTCTCAGTGGTGGTCCACCGTTTTTGTGACTTTGACAATGCAATGGGTTTCTCATTTGGAATGTTTGGTAGGATGGGTGTTTCATCTTCTAGTACAGGTTGGACCAAACAAGCACCAATTGCGTTATCTGAGGCATCGGCGTATAGTATCATGGGCTGAGAAATATCTGGATGTCCAAGCAGTGGGATGGTGGTTAGGGCATTTTTTAGATACTCAAAGGATCTCTGACAGTCTTCTGTCCATTTGAAGCGTGCATACTTGCGGGTAAGGGCTATCAAAGGCTCTGCTGCTCTGGAGAAATTGATGATGTGGCGCCTATAGTACCCTATTGTACCAATAAATGAGCGTGTTTGTCTCACCGTCTTGGGGCTAGGCATTTCTCTTATGGCTTTGACTTTATCTTCATCAGGTCTGACGCCATGTCTATTGATGACAAAGCCTAAATATTTTGTTTCTGCCTTTAGAAACTCACACTTCGACAGTTTTAACTTTATTTGGTGATGCCTGAGTCTATCAAACACTGTTTCAACCTTGCGGAGGTGGTCTTCCATCGTGCCTGCGGTATGTATCAGGATATCGTCTATGTATGCCAGGGCAAATGGATGTAGACCCTTTAACACTTCATCCATGAGTGACATATATGTTGCTGGAGATCCTTTTAGACCAAATGGCATAACATTCCAAAAAAAGCTTCCCATATGTGAACAGAATGTGGATTTCTGTTTTGCCTCAGGTGTCATGGGGATGCACCAAAAGCCTGACCTTGCATCAAGTGTGGTAAAGTATGTAGACTTTCCTAACGTCGCAAGTAGATCGTCTATCCTGGGGAGGGGGTAGGAAATGACTTTTGTGATTTTGTTAAGGGCACGGTAGTCGCAGCAAAAGCGACTGGAGCCGTCTTTCTTTGTTACGATCACTATGGGTGAGGACCATTGGGAACGGGATCTTTCGATGATTCCTGCCTGTAGCATTTCATTTATAGACCTTTCCACGAGTTCTCTGTTTTTCAAGGGCGTATGATAGGGTTTCATATGTATTGGCTCCTCTGTGGTTGTTTGAATGTCCATTTTGACAGTGTTAGTTCTGCCTAATTCCATGTCATTGAGTGCGAATACATCCTGGTGCTTTTCTACAAACGTTTTCAAACGTTGCTTATTATCGTCTGTGGCATTCAGGGTTGCAAGTAACTGAGCTATTCTCTCTCTGTATTTATGATCTGCTATGATATCTCTGGTCTGTCTTGATGCCTCCGTTTCATTCCCATAATTTTGGGACATTTTTCTTGCATCTTGTGAAAATCTCTGCTCCTGGTATGTGGCTTTCTTTTGCGTAGTTCTTTGCCGTTCATTGGGCTGTGCTTGGTACTGTCTCCTCTGCCATGTACTGTGTGCATTTCCATTTGTCACTGCATTTACTGTATATTCATTTCTTATTATATTTCTGGGGTAGTCGTTGTTGTGCCATTTTTTCTGATTATTTCTGCCGTAACTGCGCTTATCCGCGTACGTTACTGTATTTCTTCTGTTTGTGCTATAGGGCTGTCTTCTTTCCCTGGGCGAAAATTTTTCATTCTTTCTGTTTCCAACTTTGCTGCTATAGTATCCTCCTGTGGTATAGTCATATAAGAATTCTTCCTTTTCTTCGGAAATTTCAATTGGTTTTGGGACTTTATCATATCCACCTGTTTTTGAGTTATATTGATACTCCATGGGGCATGTATCACTGTCTTGTCGCTTTGGATATCCTCCTGGCAAGACAATTTCTGTTTCTCTGTTACTCTGTGATATACAGCACTTCATCTTTTCTCTTGGTGTGCTGGGGCGCAAGAATGAGTAATTATAGTCATTTTCATACTGTGGCCTTTCTCTTCTTATGTATGGACTGGTTCGTTTCTGCCATCTGGGTAGGGTATGCTGTGGTGTAACATAACTGTGACTGATGTTACTGCCTTTTTCTGCATAAGCCTTATAACTGTTTACTTTCCGTGTACTATGGTTATTTGTACTGCGATTTCGTGCATTATGTCCAGTGGGAGTGGTTGAGACAATTTGTGGATGGTCTCTATTGGTTTTGGTTTGTCTTATTGTTGACGTATCCACTTGCGCTACAACTGTGCCTCTTTTTATAGTGGTAGTTTTTCCTGACATATTCAATAACATGATGGGGAAATCTCTGGACTTCGAGACTTCAGCGATTCCCTCTGTAATTTGCAACAATGGGTCATCAATAATGCTTTCTTCTGCTAGGGGCTGTACTTGAATTGATTGCCCTGGTGTTATGTACTCAGAATTTTTTACTCTGCCTTTTGCTATGACCAGGGAGTTTGGAGCCACCGTTATGGGAGCTGTAATCCTTACTAAAGACGCTATGTGGATATCGTCCTGGAGATCTATGTACGTATTGTTGACTTTGATTTTGTGGAGGTCATAGTATATTCGAACTTTGTGTTTGTTAAAAAAATCTCTCCCTAGGATAAGATTTCTAGACATTCCGTTAGTAATGACAAATGGGTGTTCAAAATTTTTTTCGCCTAAGGAAAATTTTAGCCATGCTGTCCCAACTGAATTTAGTCTTTGTCCCGTGACTGAAGCTAGGTGTGTTTTGGACGGTTGAAATCGTACTAAGTGTTGGATCCTCTTGAACAGCTGGAACCTAATAAGGCTGATGGATGCTCCTGTATCTACCAGTGCCCTATATTGTTGGCCCTGTATAGACATGATGCAGGAACTGGGGTCCGGATGTATTTTAGTTCCATCATGCAACATTTCTTCATATTGTATTTTACTGGATGGGCCCACTTGACAATTTCTGTTCTGTTTTGTTTCTTTTGTTTTGGACCATTTTCTGTGATTGTTGCCCTCACTAACGGTCCTGTTTAGTGAGTGGCGCGCCGTTTCCCTGACGCATGAGGGGTTGAGGTGCGCCTCTGGTATACTGATTTCTGGTGTAATCACGTGGGGGTGGTGCGGGTTGTTGTGGTTGGTAACCTCTTCTGAATGGTGCGTGATTGTAATTTGCTCTACAGGACTTGTAACCATGTCCGAGCCTACCGCATGTAAAGCATCCGTTTGTATTGACATTATTGACGTCGTTTTGCCTCTGTGTGGGGGGTCTATAATTGCGGGGCCTATCATCTCGTTGTCGTGGGCGAGTCCATTGCCTCCTGGTATGGTCAACTTCCATAGGCTCATGCTCATCATAGTCCCTATATTCTGGTCGGGGTTCCCTACCTGCTCTTTGTTGGAACCTTCGGTGAAGATTTTCCTCCTGTATTGCTGCTTGGATTGTTTCAGCAATAGTCTTGGTGTCTTTTCTAATAAGATGCCTTCTGATATTTTCCGCTCTAAGGCCATCGGCAAATATCCCCACTAACTGTATTTCTACATCAGGTGTGGTAGGGATTTCTCCGCAAAATGCCTCTTCTGCCATATTGAGGAATCGATCTCCAAAAAGTTGTACCGATTCATCTCTTTCCTGTTTCATGCTTCTAAGGACTGACCAAGCATGCATTTTGTCTATGATTTCCCCATATCTCTGGGTGAGCTCTTTTTTTAGGGACTCGTAGGTTTCTGTGGGGTACTGCTGGGACCTCCTTCTTAAAAAATCAGTCACGTACGAATCAGAACCTAACAGAGCGATTTTCTTTTTCTCTTCATCCGTTGTTGCCTCTGCTAGTGCCGCAAATTTTTTCCATGTCGGACAACCATCTTCTGAATTTTTTCTTGTTGCCATCGAACGGCTGAACAATGGATCTAACCTGTGTGAATTTCGCGTAGTTGTCATTTTTCTGTAGGGTTTCAGTAATTTGCCGTAGCGCTATTATTGTTGGTCCTTCCATATTTTGTCTGTCCTGGGGCTGCAGTGGTTGTGTATTTACGGGTTGGTTCTGTGGTTGTTGTTGTTGTTGTTCCACACCCAGCTGTTGAAAATTTTGTAGTAAATCGTCCATGGTCTATGATCGCTAGTTATTCGCTTTATCAAAGAGAAGTGGTCACGGGCACCATATTACCTTCATGTAACCGGGGCAGGTGTTCCTTAGGACTGGAACGGCACCATATTACATCATGTGGCAGTGCCGGTATATGCAGTATTTTCAGTTTACTTTACAGAGAGCAGATGTTTAACTGGCCTAATCACCAGAGATTTAGATTTCTCTCTTAAATTTGTGTTACCAGGTTCGATTTTCTTCTCTTAGGTGTTGATGTAGCGAATTTAATTGAAATGGATAGATTTCTTATCTAGATCTCAAAACTGTAGTAATTCACCTTTTCAACAGCGTTCGATTTCATGCAAAACTTTTAATATCTTTCAGCATGAAACTTAAAATTTCAACAAAGTCTGGAATTCAGAACATTTTTACAATAATAAGTATAATAAAATTCTATCATCTCATCAGATGCTTTCATCGATGCAAAAATCCCTTTTTGCATCCTTGTCTCGTAGGCCTACTCAATTGTCAAATATGGCGAACCTTCTCATTCCACCGTGTTCCTTCCTTTAAGTTACAGTCTTATTTTAGGTTCGACGACATTTACCCATCTCCTCAGATTTGTCCTTGATTTCTTTATCGTCAAAATGCTTTCCTTGAGTTAAATGCTTTCCAACACAAGAATATTTTCTACTCTACATGGTTTGAGGTGTAAGACTATTTTTTTAGCAAATTGACTCAAATCCTCGAACCTAGTTCTGCTGCGACTAGGGTTGGGAGCTCTATTCAAAATACATATTTAACGATTGTCACTACTTACGCCAGTAAGAAAATTATAACCACTCAATGTCCTGAAATACACATTTTATAAGAAATGTTGTAGTTTGATTTCCTCAAACTAAGAAATATGTAGAGCTGGACCAGATACGACCTCTTGAGTTGCGCTCTTTCATTCTACTGCCAAATGGCGTTGTTGTTCCACTTTCCCCGGGGTAAATCTGAGCTATCCGATTGGTCAGGGGAAATCACCCAATTATTAGAAATGGCGTGTAGAAGCGACTCTACCCTAAATATGTGACACTATTTATTATTTTCTGTTTCTCATAAAATATAAAATTATGGGGTGGTCTGTGCTTCCTCTGTCTTGTAAGAATATAGTCTGTTTCCAAAGGAACAACTATGTACACGGCCACAATATTTCTGCTTAGAGTCTTCTCTTATTTGTCGATTAGTCTTGAATTCTTTCCAACTGATGTTCATGATTTTTCTAAGACATTTGTTCTCGAATGTATTCAGCTTGTTCTCCAATGATTTTGTTATTTTCCAACTTTCACAGCCGTATGTTAACACTGAGATAACATTCGAATTAAACAGACGAAGCTTGGTATGTATATTCAGTGATCGTAATTTCCAAATCTTAGATAATCTATTGAAGGCGCTAGCTGCCAAAGCAATTCTAGTATGAATTTCTCTTGTTGTGTCACCATCCTGAGTCATTTTACTGCCTAAATAATTGAAACTTTCAACTTTCTGTAGTTTTTCTCCGTTCAGGATGATATCGAAGGTCTCGTTAGAAAAGTTCGTAACTTTAGTTTTAGAGGCATTTATTTGGAGACCTATTTTAACCGAGAGATGACACAGATTATTTACTGCTTCTTGGGCCTGCCTGGGTGTTGGACTTAAGAATGCTAAATCATCTGCAAAATTAAGGTCTTCCAGGAACTTTCCATCTGTCCATTTTATACCTAATTGTTCGTTGTGGGTATAGTTTTTCATAACCCAATCAATAGCTATTCCAAAAAGTAGTGGTGACATAATACAGCCTTGTTTCACCCCTGTTTCTACTGTAAACCATTCTGTATTCCCTTTATTTGTTCTAACACAACATCTTGCATTGTCATATAGCGCTTTGATTATATTCACATATTTTGTTGGAAAACCATAGATTGTAAGTAACTTCCACAATGATGGGCGGTGTAGACTATCAAAGGCTTTTTGAAAATCGACGAAGGTGATAATAAGTGGTGATTGCATTTCCACTGATTCTTCTATAATTGTTCTTAGTGTGAATATTTGATCAATACATGATCGTTTCGGCCTGAAACCCGCTTGTTCTTCTCTTATCTTTTCGTCTACATGCAATTTAAGTCTTTCTTACATCATGCAACATAATAATTTTCCAGGTACTGATAATAGAGATATACCACGCCAGTTATTACAGTCTGATAGATCACCTTTCTTCGGTAACTTTACAATAATACTGTCTTTCCATTGTTGTGGTGGTTGTTCTTCTCTCCATACTTCATTTATAATATCTAAAATTCTCAAGAGGTTGTTGTCATTAACTGCTTTAATCATTTCGCCTGCAATTTCATCAACTATAGCAGCTTTAAAATTTTTTAATCTTTTAACGGCTTGTTTGATCTCGTCTAGCATGAATTCATCGCAAGTTATTGGCAAGGTGGTTGTGAGTGTTTTATTATTAAAATCAGGTGTTACTGTTGGTGGTGGTCTGTTAAGCACCTCCATGAAGTGCTCAGCCCATCTCTTCATTTGTTCTTTTCCTGTTGGTATTGAATTCCCTAATTTATCTTTAACAGGTGTTTCCATATCAGTAGGCTGGTGGCATAATTGTTTTGTAATTTGATAAAGGCACCTGCTATTACCAGTTCTTGCAGCATTTTCAGCTTCTATGGCCAGTTCATTGATGAAATGTCTTTTATCTCTTCGAGCTTTTGTCTTCACTTCTTTATTTAACAAGTTATAAGTTAGTTTGCAAGATTCAGCTGTCTTATGTGTACTTGCCGCTAGTAGTTTAAGTTTTGCTGTTTTCCTTTCTTGTATTTTATCCCAAGTATCTTCTCTCATCCATTTTTTCTTTTTATGTGTTAGGTATCCGGTGGTCGCTACAGCTGCTTCTGTCATTGCTGTTCTGTTGTTCCCATTTAGTATCGATTGTCATAGTGGTGATATCGTTGTCAATTTTGCCTAAAGCATCGGAATAGTTGTTCATTTTGACATTATATTCTTCTTTTTTATCATTTGATTGCAGTCTGTGTACATCTATTCTTCTATTTTTGTTCGGTTGGTATATCTTCTTTAGTTTGATTCTCAGTTTAGCTATGCAGAGATTATGATCGCTTCCGATCTCTGCACCTCTATATGCTCTGACGTCTTGAACTGAGGAGCGAAATTTTGCGCTTATGCAGAAGTGATCTATTTGGTTCTTAGTTTTGCCATCAGGTGAGTTCCATGTAACTTTGTGGATATTCTTATGTGGAAAGACGGTGTCTGCTAGAACAAGGTTTGATATTTCACAAAGTTCTAGAAGTCTTTCTCCATTTTGATTTATATAGCCTATACCATGAGTACCGAGATATCTTTGTACTCCATCGTTGTTGTCACCTACTTTGGCGTTAAAATCGCCCATGACTACTATTATGTCATGCTTGGGTATTGTGTTGATGGTACTTAGAAGTGCTTCATAAAAGTCATCTTTTGTGATATCAAGAGCGTCGTTAGTTGGTGCATAACATTGTACAATTGAGAGCTTGAAAAATCTTGTTTGAAATCTAGCTAATATTAGCCTTTCATTAATAGGTACCCAGCTGATGAGCGATGCTGCTGCTTTCTGTGCCATTAAGATGGCTACTCCCTCTGTGTGACGATTATCATTACTACCAGAGTATATAATTTGCTTTTTTTCTTCTGAAATATATTTTATGCCCTTCCCCGTCCATCTACACTCGCTGATACCCAATATGTCCAACTTATAATTGTCCATTTCTTTGATTACTTCTTCCGTTTTTCCGTCTTGATACATAGTTCTTACATTCCAGTATCCAATTTTGGAAATCTCCTTAGCCCCTAAGATGTTAGAATGTTATACCATGGCATATATAAAGGTAAAGGAACCCGTTACACGCCCATTGAGGCATATTGGGAATATGGTGTTAGGCCCATATTATCTTGACCGCCGGCACACTAATGGTGATGTGGTCAGCATCACGCCGGCTGCCTTAACCTTCCCAGAGTTGCTCTGGTACCCAATTGGGGCTGGGTCGACCCAGGAGCCGTTTGTGACCTAAAAAAATCCCACCTCATCTGGGGATCGAACCATAGACTACTGCGCTTGGAAGCCAGTGCACTAACCACTATTCTACCGTGGCTCCTCATGGCATATATGGTGTTACATAAAACCTTCATTACCTTATGGCGAAGAAACAATTAACAAATAGTAGAAAGAAAAAAATTACGCCCTTGAATTGTAGACATCTAAAAACAAGGTCGAATTTCATGAAAAGAGAATAAAGCAAATAAAAAAGCCCTAGCAAAAACTGTGAATAAATAGAGAAATAATGAATGAGATGAACGTTAGGCAGATCAAATATTTTGGTCATATAAATAGACTAAACTTCTTGATAAAAACTATAGTAGAAGACAATGTTGAAGGCGGTTGTGTATAGGATTGGCAAACATTGTTGGCCGGAACTTCGTGGGGTATTCTTCTTATAAATCTCGATCAACCACCAGCAAGACTGTGTATCGTCAGACTTGAAGCGATCAGGAATTGATGTCGGTAAACGGCAAAATGGATTAAAGGGATGTCGGACATCTTAAAACTACGAGTGCATTAACTATGTAACGTCGAACTGCCCCCTCTAAATAGGAAGTTATCAATGAGCTCTATCTGCGAAACCTTCCAAATTAAACAGTTGATAACGGCACAAACACGAGGATTTTGTATTAGAACTTTATGTTTGTGTTTTTATTTTCAATTAAGCAGTGCTCTTGGAATGCTTTTCAACAGTGATTATGTGGGTTTTTTTTTTTCTAAATCCAAATAAAACGAAGTTTACAACGCTTAAGGGAGAAAATAATATTACTTCAACTAATAATTAAGGTTGAGTAAAGGGTAATTTACTCAAGAACAGGAATGACAAAAACTACATTCAACAACATGAGACAGATACTGACATCTAAACAATTAACTCCCAAATTAAAACTGAGAATCATAAAATGTTATATATATATATATGTGTGTGTTCTTCATTATTGTATAGTGTATACACATGGACAATAAACAAGCAGTTGGAAGAAACAACTGAAACCTTTGCGGTATGGAAATATAGAAGATAGGAGCATATCAGGATCAGAGAAGAAAACGATTAGAATATCAAAGAAAGCCTAAGAATAAATAGAAAATTAATGAAGGAGATCAAAATCGGACAACTAAAATATTTTGGTCATATGACAAAGACATAACATCTTGCTGAAGACCATAATGGAAGGCACAGTTGAAGGCAAACGTGTAAGATGAAGATAGCGCTGTAAGTGGTAAGATAAAATCAAGAGATGGACAGGAAAGGGTCTAATCAGAGTGCACCATCAAGACAAGATATGGACAAGAAAGGGTCTAATCAGAGTGCACCATCAAGACAAGAGATGGACAAGAAAGGGTCTAATCAGAATGCACCATCAAGACAAGAGATGGACAAGAAAGGGTCTAATCAGAGAGCACCATCAAGACAAGATATGGACAAGAAAGGGTCTAATCAGAGTGCACCATCAAGACAAGAGATGGACAAGAAAGGGTCTAATCAGAGTGCACCATCAAGACAAGAGATGGACAAGAAAGGGTCTAATCAGAGTGCACCATCAAGACAAGAGATGGACAAGAAAGGGTCTAATCAGAGTGCACCATCAAGACAAGAGATGGACAAGAAAGGGTCTAATCAGAGTGCACCATCAAGACAAGATATGGACAAGAAAGGGTCTAATCAGAGTGCACCATCAAGAATGAAGATAGAAGACTTTGAAGATCTATAACAGGTGACCTGCGATGTGGAAATGCGTTTGAGACAGTGGGATGACTTCTTCGCTACATTCCATTGACTATGTCGGTGGGAGTCTTGGCTTTGTTAGTTGAATCAAATCGAACGTTTATTATTACATTCCAGACACAAGTGGCAATTCCGATCCTTCAAGTTAAAGCGTTTAGGTTATGACCCCCAATTCTTGCTCAGGAAACAAAAGTTGTTGCGGAATTAGCAGTCACGGCATAAAAGAACTATCTGCTTGAGTCCAGACGAACTCACACTAGAGAGAGATGATATAGTGCGGCATGTCGCACTCCAAATATGAAAGTAAAGCTGCGGAAGAGGAAGCTGCCGCATCACAGGCATCAGGGTTTGAGGCAAAGAAGGCGACAAACAAAAAATCCATGGTAAGCAAATAATGTAGTTCTGTTCTCCATGGGGAAAGAACATTATATTGATGAAAGAGTTGTAATGATGAGTTCCCAACAACAATAAAGAGTCAACCGGTAAAAAGACAAAACATCGCTTAATTCACGAAGCAACAGCTTACTTTCTTTTGGGAGATACTGAGGGGTGGGGAGGGGGGGGGGGGGGGGGGGGGGGGGGCGGGGGGGCGGGGGGGGGGGGGGGGGGGGGGGGGGGGGGCGGGTGGGGCGAGGGGGCGATCCTTTAAACAATGAAAATAGTTCTACAATGTTTGTTTTTTTGTAATGGACACGGTTAGTACAAAGAGATATACTACGACAAAGATGCAAGATATTAGTAAAACAATATGGCGCACTGAATCAGTCACAGAGCTAACTAAACAATAGAATTTGTGAAGAGATGTTAGCGCAAGTGCCAGTCAATGTAATACTTGATGGTGATGACGATGATGAAGATGATGATACATTGACTAGTTTCTTGCCCTACCTCCACAAGTAACAATGCAGCAAGCAGTGCAGATATGAGCTAAAAATGTCATGATGCCTAGTTAAGTTCTGTGATGTATGAGTCAAGTTACTCAGTTCGTCCTGCTCTTATAAACTTTCCTCACCCTGTATTTTTTATATACACGGATATAAGGCGTCAATCCTTCGAGCCAGCGAGAATTATCGCTGTCTGAATACTGGTTTGTGTGGATCGGGGTCATGGCCAGATACGTCAATACAATACGAACATGCGTGCATCCATCTTGCATCTCTCGAGTTGTAAAAATCGGCTGTGTCCAAGTCCAGTGTTTTTTTTGTGATTAATTTTTGTTAGTTGCCGGGAGTGCATAATATTACAGTGACAGTGAGTTTCAAGTTGTAAGTTAATTAGTATTTCGGAGATAATTGACATATACCCAAAATGCAAGTGTTGGACGATATCGCTAAAAAGAAGTTTTTGTCATTAAGTTTTAGTGAAAAACTATCAATTGTGAGTAACGGTAAACCATGTCCTGAGTTACCACTCTTAAAAACAGTACATAAAACTAAGACAGAAGTATACACACGCCATTTTTCAACAGCTCATTACAAGTCGGTGGATTGGTTAACTGGTTGTGAAAAGAGGAATAAATTGTTCTGTTGGCCTTGATTTTTTATTTTCTTCAGAAGGCAACGTATGGAATAGAAATGGTTTTGATGATCTTAACCACTTAAGTACAGCTGCACAGAGACACGAAAAGACTAAAAGCCTTGTCCAATGTTTTTTTCAGCTGAAAATTTTTGGCCGACAAAGAGTGGTCGTCTTGCTTAATGATCGGCTCGATAAAAGTATCAGCCAACATAATGAACTTGTAAAAAAGAATCGAGATATCTTGAAACGTCTGATTGATGCGGTATGCTTCCTTGGTACACAGGAGCTTCCGAGGACATGACGAATGTGTAGTGAAGTGAATCCGTATCACATCACGCTCAAATTCCCCGCTTAAAACGAACTAACTAATATATTTCAAAATCTATAAATAACTACAGTATTTGAAATTTGTCTGAGGGTCCATTCAAATTTACCGCCAACAATTTAACTAGAGAATTTGAATTTTTCTAGGAAACAAGTTAAAGGTTACCACCCCTCCCCCCCAAACACACCCACCCCAATATTTATCGATGAACGTAGTAAAATTTAACAACCAATCAAATCGTTACCTCTTTTTTGTAAGGACAATACAATTTTTTGTTGAAGTGGAAATAATGCCTATTTTGAGTTTTTGACAGAAATTAAATAATTTATTTCTTGATAACTAACGATACTTAAAATGCAAGGGATATCTCAATTTATAGCGCTGATATTGCTTAACATACACACATAGAGATTCCCTCATACAAAATTATCTTAACTTAGAAAAAATTAATTTAGTAATATTTTCACATCAGGTTTAGAGCAAATTTAATTACAAAAAAATTAACCAGATGAATATGCAAAGGAATAACTAAAGGAAAACTATATAGAACGATAGAGAATAATTGGCCGTTTAATTATCACTTTTGATAATTAAAATCGGTTCACAAATAACTTACTTACTTACTTAGTCGTTCCCCTTCTACCGTGAGGTGTAGAGGCTTGGAAGAGAGAGCGCCAGACTATTCTATCGGCTGTCTTCCTCCTGGCCTGGTTCCATTCTAGTCCTCGGTCCTTCAAAGATTGTCTAATGTTGTCCTCCCAGCGGACTCTGGGTCGTCCTCGGGGTCTGGATCCTTGGCTCTTTGTTTCCCATGCTTGTCGTGGTAGCCGATCTTCTCCCATTCTGCAGACATGGCCAAACCATCTTAATTGGGACTGTTCTACTTGGGTCTGTAGGGGGTGGCATTTTAGGCCTTGACAAATAACTATGATATAAAATAAACAAATTCGGTCAGATTAGACAAACACGCGTTAAAATGCTTAATTCTAGAGCCTAGGAAAAAGTTAATTTTTTTTTAACTCGTCATCCGATTGGTTGGGGGTAGGGTGATAAAAATTAACAACGTCTTGTATTCTTCTTCTTCTTTGATCCTTAGCCGCCGTCAAAGCAGTCAGTGGCCATCACGCCTAGTTGCGTCTTGTAGGGCAACAACAAATTGATTCCACTTTGCTCGGTCGGTGGCCATCCTTCGTACAGTGCCCCAACTCTGGTTCATTCTGTGCATCTCAGCCTCCACAGTCCTCCGCCAGTTTGTTTTTGGTCGGCCTCTCTTTCGTTTTCCTTCAGGGGTCCAAAGCATAGCTGTTCTTGTGATGGCATCGGGGTCTCTTTTGAGGACATGACCAACACAGCTCCAGCGTCTGCCAGCTATGATGGTGTGCATGTCCTCTTGCTTGCTACGTCTTGTATGTCCGCCATAAATCGAAAGCTTCCATGCCACGCTGACCTGCTTGAAAAAGACAGAAGGGGCAACCAAATACGTTATCTTTATCTCTAGATGGAGAACGTATTAAGCAAGTTACGGACCACAGCCTGTTGGGTGTGGTCATCGACCAGTCTCTAAGCTGGAAGCCACATGTCTATTTCATCGCAAACAAGATCTCACAAAAATTGTTTCAACTCTCAAAAATCAAACATTTTTTATGTCCGCACTCTAACTGGCCGTAGAAGCTGAAAATGCTGCAAGAACTGGTAATAGTAGGTGCCTTTATCAAATTACAAAACAACTACGTCACCAGCCTACTGCTATGGAAACACCTGTTAAAGGTAAATTAGGGAATTCAATACCAACAGAAAAAGAACAAATGAAGAGATGGGCTGAGCACTTCATGGAGGTGCTAAACAGACCACCACCAACAGTAACACCTGATTTTAATAATGAAACATCCACAACCACCTTGCCAATAACTTGCGATGAATTCACGCTGGACGAGATCAAACAAGCCGTTAAAAGATTACAAAATTTTAAAGCTGCTGGAGTTGACGAAATTTCAGGGGAAATGATTAAAGCAGTTAATGACAACAACCTCTTGAGAATTTTAGATATTATAAATGAAGTATGGAGAGAAGAACAACCACCACAACAATGGAAGACAGTATTATTGTAAAGTTACCGAAGAAAGGTGATCTATCAGACTGTAATAACTGGCGTGGTATATCTCTATTATCAGTACCTGGAAAATTATTATGTTGCATGATGTTAGAAAGACTTAAATTGCATGCTGACGAAAAGATCAGAGAAGAACAAGCGGGTTTCAGGCCGAAACGATCATGTATTGATCAAATATTCACACTAAGAACAATTATAGAAGAATCAGTGGAAAGGCAATCGCCACTTATTATCACCTTCGTCGATTTTCAAAAAGCCTTTGATAGTCTACACCGCCCATCATTGTGGAAGATACTTACAATCTATGGTTTTCCAACAAAATATGTGAATATAATCAAAGCGCTATATGACAATGCAAGATGTTGTGTTAGAACAAATAAAGGGAATACAGAATGGTTTACAGTAGAAACAGGGGTGAAACAAGGCTGTATTATGTCACCACTACTTTTTGGAATAGCTATTGATTGGGTTATGAGAAACTATACCCACAATGAACAATTGGGTATAAAATGGACAAATGGAAAATTCCTGGGGGACCTGGATTTCGCAGATGATGTAGCATTCTTAAGTTCAACACCAAGACAATCCCAAGAAGCAATAAATAATTTGTGTCATCTCTCGGTTAAAATTGGTCTCCAAATAAATGCCTCTAAAACTAAAGCTATGAACTTTTCTAACGAGACCTTTGATATCATCTTGAACGGGGAAAAACTATAGAAAGTTGAAAGTTTCAATTATTTAGGCAGTAAAATGACTCAGGATGGTGACACAACAAGAGAAATCCATACTAGAATTGCTTTGGCAGCTAGCGCCTTCAATAGATTATCTAACATTTGGAAATTACGATCATTGAATATACATACCAAGCTTCGTCTGTTTAATTCAAATGTTATCTCAGTGTTAACATACGGCTGTGAGAGTTGGAAAATAACAAAATCATTGGAGAACAAGCTGAATACATTCGAGAACAAATGTCTTAGAAAACTCATGAACATCAGTTGGAAAGAATTCAAGACTAATCGACAAATAAGAGAAGACTCTAGGCAGAAATATGTCTCCGACTATATAAGGAAAAGACGATGGTCATATATCGGTCATGTCCTACGAATGCAAAACAACAGAATACCACTACAGGCGCTCACTTGGGTTCCTGAGGGTAAGCGGAAAAAAGGAAGACCAAAAGAAACACTCAGAAGAACAATAATAAGAGAAGGAAGAACGTTGGGCCTAAATAATGTGCAAGAGCTAAGAGGAGTGGCATCACAACGAACAACCTGGAGAGCACTGGTTTCTGCCTTATGCGCCGTGTTTGGCGCTTAAAGAATTTATTATTTATTATTATTACTCTAGACTTATATTCTATTATGCACATATTCAAAGTCACCTTTCTTATTGCTCAAATATCTGGAGTCGCTGTGGCTTGTCATTTTTGAAACGCCTAGAATCCCTACACAAAAGGGCGCTACGACTTGTTTGCCTGAATGATAACATTCCCAGTGCTCAGCTATTTTCACAGCTGAATGTTCTTCCTCTTAAAAAATTCTTCTTTTTCCAAGATCTCCTATTTGTGCATCAAATATTACACGGCAGAACGCCTTCGTACTTGCAAAAGTTCTTTCGATATAAATACTGCTCATATTTTATACGTGGCGACCTACTTTTGGACCTTGCAAAACCTCGAACTGACCTCTTCCGAAGTTGTTTTAGTTATGCAGGTGGTTTAGCATGGAATTCTCTACCCAAGTCTGTTAAAACTGATAATTACACCACATTCAAAAGACATCTGCATTCACATGTCATGAAATCTTGTACACACATCTAACGACAATTCTGTTTCAGTTATTTCAACGTTTCCACGAGCACTATCATTGTAATATTTTTATTTTAAATTGAATTTTTTATATTAAGTAGCTCTATTGCTTGATCTCTCTCTCTCTCTCTCTCTCTCTCTCTCTCTCTCTCTCTCTCTCTCTCTCTCTCTCTCTCTATGTGCGTGAATGACTATGAGTAAATGTACTTGTCTGAGCTAAGTTTCTGATTGTGATGATATTATTAATTGATCCTGTCTGAAGTTGTTAATATTTTAATTTTTAACACACTGAAAATTGTATTGCAGGGCAGAAATGTAAAAAGGCAATTATGCCTATTTCTTTACCCTGATGAAATAAAGATTTCGTTCGTTCGTTCGTTTGCCGTCTGTACATGTGTGCACAGTGCTAGAGCCTTTACTGACTGTTAGCTTGAGTGTGTGAAGATTCCTTACTTGAGGGTAAGATAGATAAGTTTATTTGTATAATTTATTGACATGTAGGCCACAGGCTGTGAGCCATATTTTATTTCGATACTGCTATTGGAAGATGTTATGTCACGATGACCTACGTAGGAATGTGTCTAAAGCAGTTTTGTTCGGAGTGATAAATTGTGAAAAGGTTGCCAAATTGGCCTTACAAATTGCTGCGACTATAAGTGCAGTAGAAACAAATTGATAGTGCCGTTGGGAGTGACACATTGTTCAAATAACATGTGAAACCCTGTATAGAATGCTAGAAAGAAATAATCAACAGGTCACAAGATATGTATTGTACACCCCTGCTTATTGTATGGAAGACAAACACACTGTATGATGGAAAGTCGCTTTGAATTACCACTAAAGAAGAATAATTACACAAAACTGATTGCAGACAACGGAAGTTAAGGTCTGGTGCGAATGGTCAGCACACATGACTGACCAAGGTAAGTTTTCATAGTGATTAGGTGTGGAATTAATATAGACAAGCTCTATATGGGAGGAAATTTTCCTTCTTATTCCAGGTTGAATTACAAAGACCTAGTTGTTGCAGAAACCTGAGGAAGAAGAACACGAGGGAGTTGAATGCTCATACTATAACCTGCAGCTAAACTCCTCATCTTCGTCCAGGAGGCACAACGTTTTGGTGAACCTGAATACTTATGAGCCAACTGTATCAATAAAGTTCAAGATAAGTCCTTCACAACAGGCACATGATAGTTCATTCAAATCCAATTCCACACAATAAACTTTACCTTGGAGGGATGAAAACAACAGACCTTCCAATTACAGAATAGTGGTATTATCAAGCATAGAAACAAGAACTGGGTGTATAATTTTAGTGACCTCTTTTGTTTAAAAGACATGGACAGAGAGTCCAACATAATTAGTTCTATTTTGTAAATACACATTCTTGATGTTGAGAATTCCTGACCCAAAAGTTTGAGGTACAGGAACATTAAATTGTTTATATCTCTATATATATCTAAACGTTTCAAATAGTCTTATTTACTTAATTTTCATTGAGTTAAAGTTCTGTTTTGAAATTAAATACATTTACTACATTACCCTAGACACCTTGCCATAACACACCACACAGATTCTTTAGTCCTGGTGAGATCTAAAGGGGTGACAGTTAGGGACCCAGAAAACTTCATCATCATCAGTCTTTACTCTGGGAACTTACATAGTCTGACCTCACCTGGATTGTCTATACACCCTTGCTCTTTTCAGAGAAGGGGGTATTACTTATAAGACTAGTCTCTTATCTGGCACTATCCTGGTATCCTCTGATACATCTTTTTGTCCAGGATAGCCTATAATTAGTAACATCAAAACCTCTTATCACAGAATGTAATGACTGTTTCAACAGAGGCAACTATTTAGAGTTTCTGGATGCACTTCAGCAATATGACCTTTTGGAACATCACCTACGGAGCTTTACAGTTTTCCGCGGAACCTTTCCGGCTGTGCAAAATGATTTCATTCAGGCTATCTCTGAAGTCCTCACTGATGAAATAAAGAATGAAGTCCACGTTTCAAACTTTGCTGCTATACTTCTGGATGAGAGTTGTGATATCACGTGCAAATCACAGCTGTCAACCGTCTTTAGATATGTATTAGATGGTGTTGTTTATGAAAGTTTTGTCGAGCTTACCGACGTTAGTCAAGATAGAACCTCAGAAGGTTTGTTTAAACATGTAGTTAGCGCGGTACAAGAATACAAACTTAAAGATAAGTTAGTTGGGCAAACTTATAATGGAGTGTCTGTGATGGCAGGTCATTTAGATGGCTTACAAAAAAAAAAGGTTATTGATGTTTACCCAAAAGCACTCTTTACTTACTCATTGCTGTGCCCATGCATTGAACCTCGTCTTGCAACAAAGTTTGATGAATATCAAAGACTTCAATATTTTTTTCTATAACTCTCAATGGTCTTTCTGCATTTTCCTCAAAATCGTGTAAGAGAACAATAGCTCTTCAAGAAATTATTTCTAAGAAGTTGCCAACTGTAGCACCTACCAGGTGGAACTTCACTTCCAGATTAGTACTTACAGTGAACGATCATTGGTTAGAGCTTATTAACTTTTTTGAAAATGTCATTGATTGTTCTTTAGAATGGGATGCTGACACAGTGGTTAAATCGCAAGGCTTTTTGTCTTTCGTGAGGAGCCTAAATACAATTTTCCTACTTCAAGTATTATCAAGAGTATTTGCATATATAGATGTTTTATACAACTTACTTCAAACAAGAAATTTCGATATTTTGTACTGCTGCAAGAAAATAGAAGAGATCAAAAATGAAGTTCAACGACCAAGGGATACTGCCTTTAATGAGATTTGGTATGCTGCATTGGGAAGGAGAGGAGAAGAATTTAATCACCTACAAATAAACGACGCCGTGGTTGTATAGGAAAAGATGCATGTTGCCAACTGTATTTTGAAATCATTGATAACATTAGTGTTCACACAGAAACACTATTTGCAGCTTTAAAGAAACTTGAGTATTTCCACCTTCTTTATGAGCAAAAGTATACCAGTTTCAAGAAAAATTTTGCACAGGACCTCATCAAAAAATTAAAAGACGTTTATGGAGAAATGTTCGACTATGTAAGATTGAAGAATGAACTTGTTGCACTTTATTGTTCGGATGAGTTCTGCAACAAGTCAGTTCATGAGTTACTGCAGTTCTTAGTTGACAATGATCTCAGTTCAGGCTTTAAAGAAGTGTTCAAACTTGCAGAATTGATAACGACAATTCCAGCAACTACTGCTTCTGTAGAAAGATCGTTTTCAGCTTTAAAGCGAATCCACAGTTACCACAGATCTACACAAGGTCAAGATCGACTTTCCAGTCTCAGCCTATTGTCCATTGAAAAGGAACATTTGAGCAAGGTTAGAATGAAGAATACATTTTACGATGCTGTAAAAGAGAAATTTCTGCAAAAGGAAAGAAGAATAGATCTGATCTTCAAGTGAAACCTGTAAGTGAAAATATGTATTATTTAGTTAATGTTTTTCTTCCAGCCGAATAACTATCGTTGCGTAATTGAACATAGTTGGTTTTTAAATTAAGAGGGGAAGGGGTTAAATAGTAGGCGTACATATTCATTTTAAGTAGCAGCACGCCTAGCTCGCATTACCAGGATACGCCACTGGTTGTCTGGGGTTGCAAGAAAGCTCAAAACCAATACCCCAAATTATGTTGCAAGGGTAAAAGTGTGAATAACTCGAACCTGTGGGGATCGAAACCAACAAACAAAATATTATAATTATCTGTCATCATCATCATCATGTTCCTTTGCGCTCCGCACAGAGCATGGAGCAACATCTACAGCTGGTGTCTTGGCAGGAAGCCTACACGGTGGTTTCTGCATTAATTTCTTTTACATGGTAAGGGTTGCCAGTCCAGTCACAACCTCATATTTGTCGAATTGTACAATATGCCTTAGCTTGCTGTAGACATGTTTTGTCTGTCCATCGTTAGAGAACTACACAGGACGTAACTACCTATGGGGTCTTCGGGTGTATCCTAATATGTTCAGCAATGGCAGCAAGAAATATCGGATTTACCAGACGGAGGAGAGAAGAAGGAAAAGAAAAGTTGGTAGATAAGAAACATTAGTGTGCGAACACTCTAGTTTTTTTTAAGGGTTTTTTTTTAACTGATCGGTGTAAAGAAACCCTCCTGCTATCGTTAATGGCACCGTAAAAGTAGGTCACAAGAAATCTTAGACTTTTGAATGTTGCACTTTCTACTAATGACTTAGCAAGTCTCTCGTCTGCTCATTCCGTTTGTCCTGTGTGTAGCTCAGGTGTCAGGTCAGAGTTGAAGAGATCGAATGTCAGAGTTTGTGAGGGTAAGTATCTGAATGTGTGTGTGTGTGTGCTAAGATAGAAGGTAATGATAGTCGCACCACAGATACTGCCGTAGTGGAGTGAAGTGTGAGAGACTTGACTATACTAGGTCCAGCGTCGAGAGGTGGAGTGAAGTGTGAGAGACTTGACTATACTAGGTCTAGCGTCGAGAGGTGGAGTGAAGTGTGAGAGATTTGACTATACTAGGTCCAGCGTCGAGAGGTGGAGGGAAGTGTGAGAGACTTGACTATACTAGGTCCAGCGTCGAGAGGTGGAGTGAAGTGTGAGAGACTTGACTATACTAGGTCTAGCGTCGAGAGGTGGAGTGAAGTGTGAGAGACTTGACTATACTAGGTCCAGCGTCGAGAGATGGAGTGAAGTGTGAGAGACTTGACTATACTAGGTCCAGCGTCGAGAGGTGGAGTGAAGTGTGAGAGACTTGACTATACTAGGTCCAGCGTCGAGAGGTGGAGTGAAGTGTGAGAGACTTGACTATACTAGGTCCAGCGTCGAGAGGTGGAGTGAAGTGTGAGAGACGACTATACTAGGTCCAGCGTCGAGAGGTGGAGTGAAGTGTGAGAGACTTGACTATACTAGGTCCAGCGTCGAGAGGTGGAGTGAAGTGTGAGACACTTGACTATACTAGGTCCAGCGTCGAGAGGTGGAGTGAAGTGTGAGAGACTTGACTATACTAGGTCCAGCGTCGAGAGATGGAGTGAAGTGTGAGAGACTTGACTATACTAGGTCCAGCGTCGAGAGGTGGAGTGAAGTGTGAGAGACTTGACTATACTAGGTCCAGCGTCGAGAGGTGGAGTGAAGTGTGAGAGACTTAACTATACTAGGTCCAGCGTCGAGAAGTGGAGTGAAGTGTGAGAGACTTGACTATACTAGGTCCAGCGTCGAGAGATGGAGTGAAGTGTGAGAGACTTGACTATACTAGGTCCAGCGTCGAGAGGTGGAGTGAAGTGTGAGAGACTTGACTATACTAGGTCCAGCGTTGAGAGATGGAGTGAAGTGTGAGAGACTTGACTATACTAGGTCCAGCGTCGAGAGGTGGAGTGAAGTGTAAGAGACTTGGCTATACTAGGTCCAGCGTCGAGAGATGGAGTGAAGTGTGAGAGACTTGACTATACTAGGTCCAGCGTCGAGAGGTAGAATGAAGTGTGAGAGACTTGACTATACTAGGTCCAGCGTCGAGAGATGGAGTGAAGTGTGAGAGACTTGACTATACTAGGTCCAGCGTCGAGAGGTGGAGTGAAGTGTGAGAGACTTGACTACACTAGGTCTAGCGTCGAGAGGTGGAGTGAAGTGTGAGAGACTTGACTATACTAGGTCTAGCGTCGAGAGGTGGAGTGAAGTGTGAGAGACTTGACTATACTAGGTCCAGCGTCGAGAGGTGGAGTGAAGTGTGAGAGACTTGACTATACTAGGTCTAGCGTCGAGAGGTGGAGTGAAGTGTGAGAGACTTTACTATACTAGGTCCAGCGTCGAGAGGTGGATGGAAGTGTGAGAGACTTGACTATACTAGGTCCAGCGTCGAGAGGTGGAGTGAAATGTGAGAGATTTGACTATACTAGGTCCAGCGTCGAGAGATGTAGTGAAGTGTGAGAGACTTGACTATACTAGGTCCAGCGTCGAGAGGTGGAGTGAAGTGTGAGAGACTTGACTATACTAGGTCCAGAGTCGAGAGGTGGAGTGAAGTGTGAGAGACTTGACTATACTAGGTCCAGCGTCGAGAGATGGAGTAAAGTGTGAGAGACTTGACTATACTAGGTCCAGCGTCGAGAGGTGGAGTGAAATGTGAGAGACTTGACTATACCAGGTCAAGCGTCGAGAGGTGGAGTGAAGTGTGAGAGACTTTACTATACCAGGTCCAGCGTCGAGAGGTGGAGTGAAGTGTGAGAGACTTGACTATACCAGGTCCAGCGTCGAGAGGTGGAGTGAAGTGTGAGAGACTTGACTATACTAGGTCCAGCGTCGAGAGGTGGAGTGAAGTGTGAGAGACTTGACTATACTAGGTCCAGCGTCGAGAGGTGGAGTGAAGTGTGAGAGACTTGACTATACTAGGTCCAGCGTCGAGAGGTGAAGTGAAGTGTGAGAGACTTGACTATACTAGGTCCAGCGTCGAGAGGTGGAGTGAAGTGTGAGAGACTTGACTATACTAGGTCCAGCGTCGAGATGTGGAGTGAAGTGTGAGAGACTTGACTAAACTAGGTCCAGCGTCGAGAGATGGAGTGAAGTGTGAGAGACTTGACTATACTAGGTCCAGCGTCGAGAGATGGAGTGAAGTGTGAGAGACTTGACTATACTAGGTCCAGCGTCGAGAGGTGGAGTAAAGTGTGAGAGACTTGACTATACTAGGTCCAGCGTCCAGAGGTGGAGTGAAGTGTGAGAGACTTGACTATACTAGGTCCAGCGTCGAGAGATGGAGTGAAGTGTGAGAGACTTGACTATACTAGGTCCAGCGTCGAGAGGTGGAGTGAAGTGTGAGAGACTTGACTATACTAGGTCCAGCGTCGAGAGGTGGAGTGAAGTGTGAGAGACTTGACTATACTAGGTCCAGCGTCGAGAGGTGGAGTGAAGTGTGAGAGACTTGACTATACTAGGTCCAGCGTCGAGAGATGGAGTGAAGTGTGAGAGACTTGACTATACTAGGTCCAGCGTCGAGAGATGGAGTGAAGTGTGAGAGACTTTACTATACTAGGTCCAGCGTCGAGAGATGGAGTGAAGTGTGAGAGACTTTACTATACTAGGTCCAGCGTCGAGAGGTGGAGTGAAGTGTGAGAGACTTGACTATACTAGGCCCAGCGTCGAGAGGTGGAGTGAAGTGTGAGAGGTTTGACTATACTAGGTCCAGCGTCGAGAGATGCAGTGAAGTGTGAGAGACTTGATTATACTAGGTCCAGCGTCGAGAGATTGAGTGAAGTGTGAGAGACTTGACTATACTAGGTCCAGCGTCGAGAGGTGGAGTGAAGTGTGAGAGACTTGACTATACTAGGTCCAGCGTCGAGAGATGGAGTGAAGTGTGAGAGACTTGACTATACTAGGTCCAGCGTCGAGAGGTGGAGTGAAGTGTGAGAGACTTGACTATACTAGGTCCAGCGTCGAGAGGTGGAGTGAAGTGTGAGAGACTTGACTATACTAGTTCCAGCGTCGAGAGGTGGAGTGAAGTGTGAGAGACTTGACTATACTAGGTCCAGCGTCGAGAGATGTAGTGAAGTGTGAGAGACTTGTCTATACTAGGTCCAGCAACGAGAGGTGGAGTGAAGTGTGAGAGTTTTGACTATACTAGGTCCAGAGTCGAGAGGTGGAGTGAAGTGTGAGAGACTTGACTATACTAGTGATAAAGTTGATAAAGTTGAATATTTTATTCCCGTTAATGATATCCACCAAAAGGATAAATATAAGTGGATGGAAGCAAACATCATCATCATCAGTGGATAAGATCTCTATGGTGTTGTTTGCTCCACTGTAGTGTATGGAATGTCAACTTGACCTACGCAGTGGTGTGTAGACATGGATTGAGTGTACAATGTGCGAATGATGATAAGGGTTCGTGTTGTTGACAAATGTTCTTTTCTCACACTCATGTATGACTGGAAGTCATCGACACCAACGACTGTGTACCTTTTCTAAAGTTTAATTGGACGTACACACTCGACAGCACAGATAGTGACAAATCACAGGTTGGCATAATACATCATAGTACAGTGGATAACTGGTCTTGCAATGTTATGTTACATGGGCACTCATGTAGATTAATATTATAATGGACTGTCAGTAGCCAAGCCCTCAGCATCGCCCATACATATAAATCATCTGACTTCACTGACTGAGCACGTCAGCTTATAAACAATATTTCAGATGGCTTCTAAACCTAATCTCGTCTAGCGACGATTCTTCAACATAATGTTCAGCACATATTTTTTTCATATAATAATATTGAACCGCTGATAAAGGGTTCTCATGTGTAGCAGTGATCTCTGGACTAAACAAGCGATAATACGGGCATCCCCTTTTCTCTTCTTGAAAGTCACTACATGTTTGGATCCAAGATGGCTTCACTCTTGAGCTGTCACTCACGTTTGGATACAGATAATGAATCTGTCCTAAAGTTAGTCATTCATAAAACATTGCATTGCTCTGTAGATTTGATCATGAACAATTGACTGCATTCTACAGAATATAGTGCTGCTAGGAATCGAAGTCGTTTTCATCGAGTCAAATATATTCTCTTATCGAAAATGGTGGCTTCGTACGAGAGTTCATAAAAGTATCTTGGATTACCTTGGTATAAGAAATATGAAACTGCCATTCCTTGGCAATACGCATAAACACTGGGGTAAAGCATACACGATAGGTCTAGACGACTATCACTTTCCCCACAAATACTGAGATCACTTTTTCCCCGGCGACAGGCCGACATAGGAAACACAGTCCCTATCAGGACGAAGCCAAATCACACCACACTCTAGCGACACATCCGCCGAATAGCCTTCGACCTCTCTAGAGACAACAGAACATATAGTTCGACTTAGATATGTAAAGATATACAGATATAAGACAGACTCGTCCTACTCAGACAAACAATACACATAAATTCAGGCCATAGATATTCTGAAACAAGAACAATCTATTATTACCCAAACAACGAATAAATCGCAGTAAAATGGATTCATCCACGGAGTTTGATCGAAAAGACGGCACAACTTTCAAGGGAAGTAACACAATAATGACTTTCCCTTAAGCACTAAAAAATTACCTATGTATAATATTGTAAGATATCAAAGACTGCACGTAACAGTCTTACCACACCTCCCGGGAAAAAAAAATGGATTTTTTTTTTTTGAAATACATCTAGGAGCAACGTACAATAGGCTCACAACGCATGAATAATGCGCAGATGAAAATATCAGGAATACCTATAACGCCTAATATGAGGCTAAGTCGACTTATGGAGCGACTGGTGAGAATGTGTCTCATAAACTGAGAGAAATTATTTCTCTACAAGTATATTTTTCCAGGAAGGTGTCATCAAAGTATAATACAATTCTGGCAATTACACAATGCCTAAAAAATTCATATCATCATTTCGTATTAGATATCTTAAATTTATGATTTATGAAGAAAAAATCATCAAAGCACAGCGGTGAATAAACATCCATGAACCGCTTTGTAGTGATACAATCATTATATTATTAAATTACAAATGTGTATCTATCATGATATAGAAAAGGAACTACTATAGAACTAGACATATCAAGAAGTCTAAGCCCTAATAGTTATGTGGAATCATGTGGGCATCTTGACAGAATGTCTGCCATCACATTATCTGATCCACGAATAGCTCGCACAGAGAAATGAAAAGGTTGAAGAGCAATTGCATATCGAGTAGACCTCGAGCTCTTCAAATTCTTACTCTGTATTGCAGTAAGAGCTTTTTGGTCGGTTTCTACTATGAAATGTGCGCCTAGAAGGAATCTCTGTAGTTTGAGGATCGACCAAACCATAGCTAATAGCTCACGGTCTAAAACCGAATAATTCCTTTCTGCCGCATTAAGTTTTCTGGAAATATACATTACAGGATGCAGAGTTCCAGAGTACTCTTGCATTAGTGCCGCTCCAATCCCAGTGGATGAAGCGTCACTACGAAGAACGAATGTCTTATCTTTAGTGGGTAGCACTAAAATAGGTGGTGTTGAAAACAGTGTTTTAATCTTATCCAGAGAGCATTGGCATTCCTGAGACCAGTGGACCACATTAGGCGAACCTTTCTTTAGAAGTGTTGAGAGAGGTGCCATGATAGAGGATAGATTCTGAATGAATCTGCCATAAAATTGAATAATACCTAACAGACTTCTCACCTGTTTTTTAGTCTTAGGGATTGAGATGTTAAGTATCTTACTAGTATTATGGTCCTCTGTCTTTAGGAAACCATGACCAACTCGGTGGCCTAGGAAAGAAATTTCGCTAAAACCAATATAGGCTTTAGAGGGTTTCGCTGTCAGGTTGTGCTCACGCAAAGTAGACAGCAATTCCTCTAACCCTGAATAGTGATCTTCCCAAGTATCGCTGAAAAGACAGATGTCGTCTAGATATGCAATGACATCTGACCGATAAGATAGGATTCGGCGCATCATGCGTACGAACGTAGCTGGTGCGTTCATAAGACCGAAAGGCATAAAATTCCATTGAAACAAACCTCTAGGTGTTGAAAAAGCCGTGAGAGGTTTGGCGCGTTCAGATAAAGGAACTTGCCAATATCCTTTAGACAAATCAAGTTTAGTGAAAAAATGAGATTTGGAGAGTCGAGTAAGTAGCTCTTCCAGTAAAGGCATAGGTTCGGCATCGAACTTAGTTACTTGATTCAATTTTCGATAGTCAACGCAAAGACGTATGTTATTGTCTTTTTTACGCACAATAACCATCGGCGAAGAATATGCAGAGGTGGATGGTTCGATTATTTTCAAATCTATCATCTCATCCAACTCTTTCTCGACCTGTGCTTGAAAATGTATAGGTATAGGTATAGGCGTGGTATATCTCTATTATCAGTACCTGGAAAATTATTATGTTGCATGATGTTAGAAAGACTTAAATTGCATGCTGACGAAAAGATCAGAGAAGAACAAGCGGGTTTCAGGCCGAAACGATCATGTATTGATCAAATATTCACACTAAGAACAATTATAGAAGAATCAGTGGAAAGGCAATCGCCACTTATTATCACCTTCGTCGATTTTCAAAAAGCCTTTGATAGTCTACACCGCCCATCATTGTGGAAGATACTTACAATCTATGGTTTTCCAACAAAATATGTGAATATAATCAAAGCGCTATATGACAATGCAAGATGTTGTGTTAGAACAAATAAAGGGAATACAGAATGGTTTACAGTAGAAACAGGGGTGAAACAAGGCTGTATTATGTCACCACTACTTTTTGGAATAGCTATTGATTGGGTTATGAGAAAACTATACCCACAATGAACAATTGGGTATAAAATGGACAAATGGAAAATTCCTGGGGGACCTGGATTTCGCAGATGATGTAGCATTCTTAAGTTCAACACCAAGACAATCCCAAGAAGCAATAAATAATTTGTGTCATCTCTCGGTTTAAAATAGGTCTCCAAATAAATGCCTCTAAAACTAAAGCTATGAACTTTTCTAACGAGACCGTTGATATCATCTTGAACGGGGAAAAACTACAGAAAGTTGAAAGTTTCAATTATTTAGGCAGTAAAATGACTCAGGATGGTGACACAACAAGAGAAATCCATACTAGAATTGCTTTGGCAGCTAGCGCCTTCAATAGATTATCTAACATTTGGAAATTACGATCATTGAATATACATACCAAGCTTCGTCTGTTTAATTCAAATGTTATCTCAGTGTTAACATACGGCTGTGAGAGTTGGAAAATAACAAAATCATTGGAGAACAAGCTGAATACATTCGAGAACAAATGTCTTAGAAAACTCATGAACATCAGTTGGAAAGAATTCAAGACTAATCGACAAATAAGAGAAGACTCTAGGCAGAAATATGTCTCCGACTATATAAGGAAAAGACGATGGTCTTATATCGGTCATGTCCTACGAATGCAAAACAACAGAATACCACTACAGGCGCTCACTTGGGTTCCTGAGGGTAAGAGGAAAAAAGGAAGACCAAAAGAAACACTCAGAAGAACAATAATAAAAGAAGGAAGAACGTTGGGCCTAAATAATGTGCAAGAGCTAAGAGGAGTGGCGTCACAACGAACAACCTGGAGAGCACTGGTTTCTGCCTTATGCGCCGTGTTTGGTGCTTAAAGAATTTATTATTATTATTATTATAGGATAAGGTCTAACCCTAATAGGAGTATGGTCAGTTAGAACAATGTCATGTTGAATGACATTCGTTTGTCCAGGGATGTCAGTGAGTACATCCTGAAATGTTTGCAACATAGTTGAAACTTGTCGCTGTTCTCCTAGAGACAAATCAGGAGAGACAGTAACGTTCTTCCATGATTCACTGGAATGAAGTGGGATCATTGGAAGAGGAAGATTTACATCTGAAAAACTTGTTTCCTCATCCTGTATCACGGACAGTGATGAGTAATGACCATGTGGTACTGGAGAATTGTCCGTTGCTTAGAAAATGGGTTGCAAATAATCCGGACGTTCATGGAATTCAGTAAGCATATTGATGTGGAAGGTTTTATGCTTCCCATCAATATCGACAATATAGTCGACATCGGAAATTTTCGATATTATATCGTACGGACCTTTCCAAGAAATAAGTAATCTGTTTTCCCTACAAGGTAGTAATACAAATGCTTTGTCACCAGGACAAAGTTGTCGTAAGCATCTCTTCTTATTGGCAAATTGCCTTGCCTTCTGTTTCGCAAATTCAGAAGAAGAAGTTGCTAATTTGCATGCTTCGATAATTTTTTTGTCTCAACGCGATGACATATTCGTAGGATGACTTTGTGTCATCGTCAATATTGTCAGATGTTATGAGATCGTGAAGCAACGACATAGGGCCACGCGGACGCGCGCCAAAGACGAGTTCAAAGGGAGAAAATCCCGTATGTTCATTGGGTACCTCTCTGTAAGCGAAGAGGGCCGCAGGTAAAACTCTGTCCCAGTCTTGAGGATGATCCTCAGTTATCTTCCCCAGTAAGTTTTTAAGTGTTCTATTAAGGCGTTCGACCATACCATTAGACATTGGATGGTAGATACTACATAAAGATCTATCTATCTGCAGAGTAGACATTACTTGAGACATGGTATCTGATATTAGTTGGGTGCCATGGTCTGACAATATCTCTCCGGGGAACCCCAGACGAGAAAATATAAGCCAAAGAGCATCTGCAATATCAGCAGTAGTAATGCTCTTCAGAGGAATAGCCTCTGGCCAACGTGTGCACATATCAACACACGTCAAGATAAACTGATGTCCTCTGGCAGACTTGATCTTAAATGGACCAATAATGTCTATAGCCATTTTTTGGAACGGCCGAATAGGAATGTCCGCCGCCTGAATGGGTGCAGCATGCCGTGGACCTTTGGATTTAACTTCCTGACATACTTTACAAGATCGACAATAAATACGTATGTCCTTGTTTACCAATGGCCAAAAGAAAGCCGCAAGGACTCTTGACTTAGTACGGGAAAAACCCATGTGTCCAGCACACTGAGAGTCGTGAGCGTGCTGCAAAATTTTAACTCTCAAATTCTTGGGAACCAGGATTTGAGAATGACTTGACGTAATGGAGTCTTGAACCATACGTACAAGTACGCCATTCTTCTTTGTAATCCACGATTTACGACTTGTGTCCTTATTCGGATCACCTTTAGTTGCAAGAATGAAGAATTTCTTCAGAGTGGGATCATCTTCTTGCTGTTTTATAAACGAGTCACGAGAAATTACCAAGGGATTATCTTTGTTATGCACTTCATTATCTTCAATAGATGAAGTTTGAGGCATATTAAGAGCCTGAGCTCTAGTGACTACAGCGTTAGCAATCTGCATGTTTTGCCTTTCCCACGTGGAAATTTGTTGCGGAGTGCATTCCTTGACTCCATGAATGCGACCGATGATGAGGTCACCGATCGGATTCGGAAGAAGACATGCATGTACATCTCCTGTAAAGAAAGGAGTAGCAATCCTAATGATAGCAGTAGAGTATTTCTCTAATGTGCCGCCAAATGTTACACATTTGACTACTTGTCCAGTGGCACGGGAAGGATCTACGAGTGACTGCCTAACACCAATTGTGGTGCATCCAGAATCAAATAGCACAGAGACTGGATTGTTATTCACTAAACCCTTATGTAAGACAAGAGAACCTCTTCCATCATGCGCGACTGATGCCGGAAGAGCAGGAAGAGGATGGCCACAGCTTAAAGTAGACACTGTGGTTGGCTCAAATAACGTTTTGCATTGGGGGCACTGAGATGCTCTCCCAAAATCAAAAGCGGCACATGCCATATTACTAGCATCATTATTATCTTTACTCTGTTTATAGGCTTCATGGGACTCTTGTTGTGCAGAGTTTGCCTGAAAATGTGGTTTATGTCTTTTGTTTTGAGATCTACCTCGGTTATTATCACCTCTGTAGTTATTGTTACCTCTATTGTAACCCCTATTTGGGTTTGAATCATAGTTCCCTTGGTTACCATTATCATATTCATTATAATGAGTATCTCTGTAATTATGATCTTGTTGACTCCAAGACGGATAACCCTGATAGTTTCTATAATTACTTCCTCTACGGAAATTCCTATAATTATGACCACCCCTGTGTCGAGAGCTATCAGGTCGTCTCCAGTTCTTTGAAGAAGAACCCTGAAATGATTGGTTACCTTGGTTTTGATAACTATTATGGTTACCTTTTTTATCAAATCTGTTTTGAGGTCCCTGAAATCTGTGTGAATAATTGGGATTGTATGGTGTTGCTGAAGCAACTGGCATACACTCCTTAATCTTAGTGTTGCCAAAAGTCACGTCGGGGTGTGCAGTGACATATTGGGAACAATATTCTTCCATTTCTTTTAGAGATTTGGGTTTACGCTCATGTATAAATTCAAGGAAAGGTTTGTTCACACATGACATAATCTTATCTCTGAGCAACAAATCCATAAGTCCTTCATACGTTTTTTCTGTTTTGGAAAGCTCAATCCAACGATCAACTGTGAGACGTGCCTTTGCAGTGAATTCTGAGAATTCTACACCCGTCTCAGGTACCATCGTCTTAAATAAAAGGCGATAGCCTTCCTCACTTAGCTGATATTTTTTTATCAAAGCCGCCCTAATGACATCATAATTATCCTTATCTGCTTCTCCTACAAGGCATAATCTAGTCAAAGATTCACCTTTCAAGTTTTCTGATAATTGATTAGCGTATTGTGATTTATCCACATTATGTGTACGACAAGAACGTTCAAATCTATCCAGCCAGAATGTAATATCGTCACTGGACTGATTGAACGGTGGAACCTTAACCTTGTAAGTAGAAGGTTTACCATTACCACTAGATGCCTGATTAACATTACTCATACTTGTCAATCTCAATTTCTCCAACTCAAATTCATGTTCTCTTATTGCTTTTTTCTCTTCAGCATCTAATCTTTTTTGTTAATCTTTTTTGTTCAGCTTCCCTGTCTAATCTTTTTTGTTCAGCTTCCCTGTCTAATCTTTTTTGTTCAGCTTCACTGTCTAATCTTTTTTGTTCAGCCGCAGCTTCTCTTTCTAATTTTTTTTGTTCAGCTTCAAATCTCCTTTCCTCCACCTGCATCTGCAATTTCTTTTGTTCAGCAGCAGCCTCAGCTTCTCTTTCTAATCTTTTCTCTTCCGCCATAGCTTTTCTTTCTTCTGCAGCTAATCTTTTCTCTTCTGCCATAGCTCTTCTCTCTTCTGCAGCTAATGCTTTGTCATATTGAGCAACTGCCCATTGTTCTAATTGTTGACCAGTCTTATCAAGGGCTTTCCCTTGTGTAATGAAGTATTCTAATGTAGACATGATGTCTAACAATAATACTAATCACCTGAACCAATAATAATACCACAAGTTCTCAATGACTTGATTAATCAGTATACTATCCCAATATCTGTGGGTCACAAGCCTTTAATAAGGTCTTGTATAATAGTAATAATAATCAGGTACTGGTTTATACCATAATCCAAGTGCAGTGCACAGGCAATTGTGTCTTATGAAATATACCTATATAAAACATATGTCAACCAACAGAATACATAAAGTACAAATAGGACTGACAATACAAGAACGTTTGCAGAAATCAAAATAAATCAAATAGGGAAATCAATGAAAATAATCACTGAATCTGCAAAGAATAACAACACAAATGACGTCACAATTTATATTCATATATTGTGAATAGAACTGAAAGATAGAAAAGGTTAGACCAACAAATTACAAACAAATCAAAACAAAACTAAAGAACAAAGAAATATTACAAAAATAACAATAATTACAGTCTCCACAGCTAACACAAAAGCAACAGTTGTCGCAGCAAATTTTCAATCAAGAAAATTGCACCTATAGAAAACGCCCACAACGGACCCTCTATGACGTGGGATATTCTGTTGTGAGGACGCCGCCCAACCTTAAACACAACCCGCTGACATAGAAACTAACATACTATACAAACAAATAACATGTAAACATAAATATATATAAATTATGTGTATGATAGTATGTGTTGCAAAATAGGCTCAGTTTTACAGTAATGGCAAAGTTATTTTTATGAAAACAAACAAACTGCCACTTTATTCAATTAAACATTCTGGCCTTAAATATTAAAGTTCATATATGGAAAACAAGAAGATCCATCGATGAAAATAGGACTTCTTAGTTCACAAATACTGTCTTCCTGTTAACATTGACAAGAATTGATCCAACTGTTCTGTGAAACTCTGTAATGTCTAATGTAAAAAATGTCAACAACGCTGACCTACATACTGCATTCACCTGACAGGTCACGTGACGAAGTGTTGACAAAGAGCAAACCAATACTGCAAGTGTGTCGTATCAGCCACAGGAAACGGTCTGGTATCGGTAATCTGTTGACTTCTGAACTTCTGCGAGGTCAAACCCAGAAAGCTGGTCCACCAGTTGATAAAGTTGATAAACGTTGAATTTTTATTCCCGTTAATGATATCCACCAAAAGATAGATATAAGTGGATGGAAGCAGACATCATCATCATCATCAGTTGATAAGATCTCTATGGTGTTGTTTGCTCCACTGTAGTGTATGGAATGTCAACTTGACCTACGCAGTGGTGTGTAGACATGGATTGAGTGTACAATGTGCGAATGATGATAAGGGTTCGTGTTGTTGACAAATGTTCTTTTCTCACACTCATGTATGACTGGAAGTCATCGACACCAACGACTGTGTACCTTTTCTAAAGTTTAATTGGACGTACACACTCGACAGCACAGATAGTGACAAATCACAGGTTGGCATAATACATCATAGTACAGTGGATAACTGGTCTTGCAATGTTATGTTACATGGGCACTCATGTAGATTAATATTATAATGGACTGTCAGTAGCCAAGCCCTCAGCATCGCCCATACATATAAATCATCTGACTTCACTGACTGAGCACGTCAGCTTATAAACAATATTTCAGATGGCTTCTAAACCTAATCTCGTCTAGCGACGATTCTTCAACATAATGTTCAGCACATATTTTTTTCATATAATAATATTGAACCGCTGATAAAGGGTTCTCATGTGTAGCAGTGATCTCTGGACTAAACAAGCGATAATACGGGCATCCCCTTTTCTCTTCTTGAAAGTCACTACATGTTTGGATCCAAGATGGCTTCACTCGTGAGCTGTCACTCACGTTTGGATACAGATAATGAATCTGTCCTAAAGTTAGTCATTCATAAAACATTGCATTGCTCTGTAGATTTGATCATGAACAATTGACTGCATTCTACAGAATATAGTGCTGCTAGGAATCGAAGTCGTTTTCATCGAGTCAAATATATTCTCTTATCGAAAATGGTGGCTTCGTACGAGAGTTCATAAAAGTATCTTGGATTACCTTGGTATAAGAAATATGAAACTGCCATTCCTTGGCAATACGCATAAACACTGGGGTAAAGCATACACGATAGGTCTAGACGACTATCACTTTCCCCACAAATACTGAGATCACTTTTTCCCCGGCGACAGGCCGACATAGGAAACACAGTCCCTATCAGGACGAAGCCAAATCACACCACACTCTAGCGACACATCCGCCGAATAGCCTTCGACCTCTCTAGAGACAACAGAACATATAGTTCGACTTAGATATGTAAAGATATACAGATATAAGACAGACTCGTCCTACTCAGACAAACAATACACATAAATTTAGGCCATAGATATTCTGAAACAAGAACAATCTATTATTACCCAAACAACGAATAAATCGCAGTAAAATGGATTCATCCACGGAGTTTGATCGAAAAGACGGCACAACTTTCAAGGGAAGTAACACAATAATGACTTTCCCTTAAGCACTAAAAAATTACCTATGTATAATATTGTAAGATATCAAAGACTGCACGTAACAACTAGGTCCAGCGTCGAGAGATGGAGTAAAGTGTGAGAGACTTGACTATACTAGGTCCAGCGTCGACAGATGGAGTGAAGTGTGAGAGACTTGACTATACTAGGTCCAGCGTCGAGAGGTGGAATGAAGTGTGAGAGACTTGACTATACTAGGTCCAGCGTCGAGAGGTGGAGTGAAGTGTGAGAGACTTGACTATACTAGGTCCAGCGTCGAGAGGTGGAGTGAAGTGTGAGAGACTTGACTAAACTAGGTCCAGCGTCGAGAGATGGAGTGAAGTGTGAGAGACTTGACTATACTAGGTCCAGCGTCGAGAGATGGAGTGAAGTGTGAGAGACTTGACTATACTAGGTCCAGCGTCGAGAGGTGGAGTGAAGTGTGAGAGACTTGACTATACTAGGTCCAGCGTCCAGAGGGGGAGTGAAGTGTGAGAGACTTGACTATACTAGGTCCAGCGTCGAGAGATGGAGTGAAGTGTGAGAGACTTGACTATACTAGGTCCAGCGTCGAGAGGTGGAGTGAAGTGTGAGAGACTTGACTATACTAGGTCCAGCGTCGAGAGGTGGAGTGAAGTGTGAGAGACTTGACTATACTAGGTCCAGCGTCGAGAGGTGGAGTGAAGTGTGAGAGACTTGACTATACTAGGTCCAGCGTCGAGAGATGGAGTGAAGTGTGAGAGACTTGACTATACTAGGTCCAGCGTCGAGAGATGGAGTGAAGTTTGAGAGACTTTACTATACTAGGTCCAGCGTCGAGAGATGGAGTGAAGTGTGAGAGACTTTACTATACTAGGTCCAGCGTCGAGAGGTGGAGTGAAGTGTGAGAGACTTGACTATACTAGGTCCAGCGTCGAGAGGTGGAGTGAAGTGTGAGAGACTTGACTATACTAGGTCCAGCGTCGAGAGATGGAGTGAAGTGTGAGAGACTTGACTATACTAGGTCCAGCGTCGAGAGATGGAGTGAAGTGTGAGAGACTTGACTATACTAGGTCCAGCGTCGAGAGGTGGAGTGAAGTGTGAGAGACTTGACTATACTAGGTCCAGCGTCGAGAGATGGAGTGAAGTGTGAGAGACTTGACTATACTAGGTCCAGCGTCGAGAGGTGGAGTGAAGTGTGAGAGACTTGACTATACTAGGTCCAGCGTCGAGATTTGGAGTGAAGTGTGAGAGACTTGACTATACTAGGTCCAGCGTCGAGAGATGGAGTGAAGTGTGAGAGACTTGACTATACTAGGTACAGCGTCGAGAGATGGAGGTGACCAGGTCTCTTCCTCGCTGCCTTTGCCTTCCTATCTCACGAGCACAGTCAATAAATCATTTACTGGAGCGTTACGCTACTGTTCCTCGAACCCGGTACCTTTGTTGCCAGAGGCCAGCGCTCTAATCACTCTACCAGTCGAACGCTCTAACAGTCTGTACAGTATGTAAATGTCTCAGATGTAAACTCATTGATATCACTATCCTCGATAGGATTCTTAATTCACGGAGTTACGTCCCTGGAAATGTCGCGAGTGTTTTCCCTTTAGCAAAGGTAAGTCTTGAAACGTCTCGTAGTTTGACTGTATAGTTAGTTATATTGTCAAACTCTGAATTTGATGTTATAATATTTTTGTTTTGGGAGGGAGGGGGGAGACAAGGGTAGTTCTTCAAGGTGACAGTACATAAGAGTCGTCCGTGGTGACCAAACGCGCCATTTCGCTCCGAATTGAATTTTTCAATGTTTACTGTACGTTATTATTACTGACATAGCTCGAAACAGGGTTGGGGTTAGGTTAAGGCTAGTTGTATATAGTCAATAAAGATATGCACTCGAGCAACATGGATAACGCAGTCTCCTATTTCAAACCTGTGCCATTGTTTGTTTTGTTTTGTTTTTAAATGTAAGTTTCTTGTTTATTGCTAAAACTGAACAGCTCTATGGCGTACTTGGTTGCAGAAAGATTCATTTTAAAAAAACTGGCATGCGGTTTATCACGAATTCTGTAAAGTCATTGTTTGGCGTTGGTTCTATCTAGTTACTTTCTAATCTGTGGTAAACATCTCCCCTTTCTTTTCAGGAAAATTGTCTTTTACACTTATTCACATGATCTTGTTGTGTTTCCACTTGTCGGTTTCTCTGCTTATTAACGTCAATAATTATAATAAATTACTCCTCCCTGGGGCAAGTGTCTTGTAACATGTCTTTTTTGTATTTTCTTTCCTCTTTTATTCCATTGACTGTTTGTGTTTTTAGTCGTGAAGGTCTTAATTTTGTGACTATCGCTTTCTCTCTCTCTCTCTGTCCAGCTACACAATGTCCCCTCTAGTTCTCAGAACGTGATTATGAATGACTTTTAAAATTGTCTTTGTCATTGTAAATATTTTTGTTTCACATATGAAAACAAGCTTAATATTTGAGCTACGGATTCTAAGTATAGTATTTCTCTTCGTCTGGTCAGATTTTTAGATGCCTCGTGGCGTCGAAATACTGTTATTAACATTCCCGCAGTTGGAGATTCGTCACTTACGATAAAGTCCGGAATAATATCTGAAGTGCTATTAACTGAGGCTCCTTACCTTCCACATACAGTATCTAAGCTATAGACGCGGTATTTCGTGGAAGGATAAAAGTAACACATGTCGATGTGCTCTCACACGCTGGACATCAAAGCATGTATAACCTGCTTAGACAAAGCGGATCACGTTGGTTTGACCAAGTTACCGATCGCACCATGTGGAGATAACTCCTCACGGCGCTGCCTCAGACTGAACGAAAAAAAAGTCTTACAACAAGCAAAAGAGACAAGAACAATTGGCGACGACAAAAAAACAGGTGAGGATTATCACTTCAGGGGCGTATTTTCCCAAGTTATGACTGGAGGAAGCTACCACAACTATTCTATAGTAATGTCTGATACATAAAACATTTAGTCTGTGGTAATGTCTGACATGTAAGACATTTAATCTTTGGTAATGTCTAACATGTAAGTCATTTAGTCTGTGGCAATGTCTGAGGGACAAGCATTTAGTCTGTGGTAATGTCTGACATGTATACATATAGTCTGTGGTAATGTCTGACATGTAAGACATTTAGTCTGTGATAATGTCTGACATGTAAGACATTTAATCTGTGGTAATGTCTGAGGGACAAGCATTTAGTATGTGGTAATGTCTGACATGTAAGACATTTAGTCTGTTATAATGTCTGATATTTAAGACATTTAGTCTGTGGTAATATCTGACATGTACGACAGTTATTCTGTAGTAATGTCTGAGGGACAAGGCATTTAGTCTGTGGTAATGTATGATATGCAAGACATTTAATCTGTGGTAATATATGACATGTAGACATTTAGTCTGTGATAATGTCTGACATGTAAGACATTTAGTCTGTGGCAATGTCTGAAATTTAAGACATTTAGTCTGTGATAATGTCTGACATGTTAGACATTTAGTCTGTGATGATGTCTGACCTGTAAGACATTTAGTCTGTGACAATGTCTGACATTTAAGACATCTAGTCCGTGATCATGTCTGAGGCTCAAGCCATTTAGCCTGTGATAATGTCTGAGGCACAAGACATTTATTCTGTGGTATTGTCTGACATGTCAGAAATTTAGCCGTTGATAATGTTGAGGCACAAGACATTTAGTCTGTGATAATGTTTGATATGTAAGGCATTTAGTCTGTGATAATGTCTGAGGCACAAGACATTTAGTCTGTGGTAATGTCTGAGGAACAATCATTTAGTCTGTGGTAATGTCTGACATGTAAGACATTTAGTCTGTGATAATGTCTGACGCACAAGACATTTAGTATGTGATAATGTCTTAGGCACAAGACATTTAGTCTGTGATAATGTCTGAGGCACAAGACATTTAGTCTGTGATAATGTCTGAGGCACAAGACATGTAGTCTGTAATAATGTCTGAGGCACACGACATTTAGTCTGTAATAATGTCTGGGGCAGAAGACATTATGTGATAATGTCTGGAGCACAAGATGTTTAGTCTGCGATAATGTCTGAGGCACAAGACATTTAGTCTGCGATAATGAGTGAGGCACAAGACAATTCGTCTTTTATAATGTCTGAGACACAAGACATTTAGTCTGTGATAATGTCTGAGGCACAAGACATTTAGTCTGTGATAATGTCTGAGGCACAAGACATTTAGTCTGTGATAATGTCTGAGGCACAAGACATTTAGTCCGTGATAATGTTTGATGTTTGAAAAATGTAGCCTGTAATAACACCTGGTGCCTGAGACATACCATCACTATTATCACTTGCCATGAGATTATTATGGAGCATGGAGCCCCCATTATAGCTGGTCCCCCCTCCTCCCTTACATGAAGTCTGCTCCAAGCATTGACTCCTCCCTGTAGCGGTGGTTTCTGTGGCACTCTCTTTTACATAATGAGGTCGCCAGCCCATAACAGAAAAGACTCATATTAGTCGACGTGTATGATAAGACCTGGGGGGGGGGGGAACTAGCCCTATTTCTTCTTTGCTTCTACACAGACCCCTGGGCTCTACACGGGGCCATGAGACATATTGTCTGTGGTAATGTCTTATGTTGGAGAAATTTAGTCTAAGGTAATTGTTATGATTAAAATTCATAACAAGTGTGCCTAATATAGGTTTAGCTCAGCGGGGCTCTTTGTTTGTTTATTTTACACGGGTCACTGAAAAAGACGGATGAGCTACGTTAAGCCGATATGCTTGGCTGGCTCACGTGAGACTAGAGGAACAGGTGTGCGGGGCAGAGAAGATTGTGTGTCATGGCGAGTGGACTTACGTGTTTGAGCTGCGGCTTGTTAAAGTGTTTAAAATGGAGTGATGTTATCACTAATAAAATATAAAGTTATATTGAGAGTTAAAGGACAGCCTTCCTGACATGGACTGACTGCTTACGGTATTTTCGTCTACTGCATATGATCTACCATTATATTGTTGGGGTGAACTGTATTACATGTGGAGCTGTGTGCAGTCAATGACTAAATTGCTATTGTCCACTTCGCCAGCTGGTAATCAATAATTCTGAGTGGTGTGGGCTGATTGTGGTTATTTCCTGTTTACTTTATTTAACTTAAAAATCAAAACGGGACTAACAAGCAGGGCTATGATTATGAAAACTACCATTGGCATATAATTTTTTCAAGATTGTGGGATAAAAACTGTATTACATGTGGAGCTGCGTGCAGTCATGATTAAATTGTTTGTCCATTTATCAAATAATTCTGAGTGGTGTGGGCTGATACATACTAGTGTGAACTGACTTGAACGAATCGTCATTTCAAGACAGGGTTTTTCAAGTCTTTCTTTTTCTGTATATGTTATATACAAGTTTTCTATTCGTAGTATATATGTTTTTTTCATATAGCAGATAAGTTTATTTATAGTGTGTGTGACTTGATAATTTGGCGGTTCTTTTCTTTGTATATGTTATATGTTATTCGTAGCGAAGGAGCCATTAATTCACAATACCAATCCCACGGTCGTGAATTAATGGCTGGTCTTTAGGTTTGGTTTATGACTTTCTCAAATAGTGGGGCCGGCATTACAAAGCTGTGAGTTTAACTGCTACTATTGAGATTACCATCACCATTAGTGTTAGCTGTTTTGACCTGTTTATTTGTAAATTTGTAGTCGTTGTCAGGTTAATTGTATTTTATTTGGTTCATTCTCCATTATTGTTTATAAATTAATTTGGTTATCTAATCTTGCTATCATGCAGTTATTAAATGTATTATATGTTGTGAAAGCGTGCTTGTATTGTCATAAATATGGTAGAGCCAAAAAATGTTCATGTTTTCTTCAATTCATAAATTTCTGCCTTGGTTTATTCAGTAGTATTATCTTGAGTTGGATCTTCTACTGTAATTTTTTTTCGTAACTCTATGTTTTTTTTTGCTCCTACAATAACATCTGTAATTTCATGCAGTTGGTTGAGATTGAGTGGTGACATAATTGTTGCTAATACTGCTCACATTAAATATATACATATATATATATATATATATATATATATATATATATATATATATATATATATATATATATATATATATATATATATATATATATATATATATATATATATATATATACATATATACATATATACATATATACATATATACATATATACATATATGTATATATACATATATACATATATACATATATACATATATATATATATATATATATATATATATATATACATATATATATATATATATATATATATTTATATATATATATATATATATATATATATATATATATATATATATATATATATATATATATATATATATATATATAATTTGTATTAATATTGGACAATTCGGAGGCACAATATTAGTGAAATATGTCTGCCGTGGAATATTTTCTCAGACAAGTTAAGGAGTTTGGTTTACAAGGACCAGCTCTTCAGAACTGTATTATGGTCAATCTAGAAAAGGTAGAGAATGGGGGATGTGATGATATTTCTATGGAAGAGAGATGGTATAGGAGCAAAGATGAGTTATTGGAGGTTGTTGCAAACAGAGAGAAGTCAATGGATGATCTAGAAAAGGTAGAGAATTGGGGGATGTGATGATATTTCTATGGAAGAGAGATGGTATAGGAGAGCAGATGAGTTATTGGAGGTTGTTGCAAACAGAGAGAAGTCAATGGATGATTTAGACAAAGAGTTGATGGCACTAAAATTGCAGGCCAATATTGATAGGTCGAACTTCAGATCGTTACAAGTGGACCTTGCAAATTCTAAGGCGTCTTTAGAGACTGTCGTGGATAAAAATAAAACTTTAGACTCTGAGGTTCAGGAACTCACATTGATGATTTCGCAAGATAACGCCGCAGCCTATCAGAGGTAACTTATCATGCACAGTCATCATTTATCAGATAAAATTGATCGTCTTAAAGCAAACTTTTTTAAAGCAAAGGAAACTTTGAAAACACAAATTCAGGCACCGGTTGCTCAGATTCAGGGACTTATGATTCAAGTTGCCCGACCACAACCACATATTGAGAAAGGACAAACGAGGAGATTGCGGAAAATGGCAAAGAAAAAGAGAGCCATGAGAGAAGTAGAATTAGAGACGAGAATACTACAGGAAACTCAATCTCGTCCCTCAGCTTCAGGAGTTGAAGTTGGAGGTAACGCGTCTGGAATCAATTGTTCTGGAAAAGGACTTAGCAATCCGTAACAAAGAACAGTCTTATGTGCAACTCGAATGAGTATAAGAAAAAAAAGTAGTCGCATCTGATACTTTATTGCATAAAGAAAAAAAGTAGAACGGTCGAGCTCAGAAAGGTAAATGCCAGGCAAGGTGAGGAACTCTCACGGAAAAGTGGTTAAATTATTAAGTTACGAAATAGGGTTGATGGCTTGTTGAATATCGATTTAAAGCATACATGTAAGCCTACCTTGCCGTTGGTTGGAGAGCTTGAGTGCCCCAATGATCCAGGGAGCTATGCCGGCGGGAGTTTTACTCCTGGCAGGGTCACCCAAGCCGGACAGGTCCTTGTTGAGGGGTCAGACTAAATTTGCTGAGGAGTGGGTGGAGCCCTATAGGTGTAGATGCAGAACCCACCGGCGAGTGGTACATGCTCTGGTCTGCACCAATCCACCCCCACTTCATGGGTCAAATGCTTTCTTGCCTCAATCTTCACTGTTTGTCCTCTATCCTTTAAAGCCAGGGAGTAAACCCTGCAAAAAAACCAGTGCAGGAGGAGCACGATAGTCTTGGTTGACAATCCACGTAAGAGAAGGGCAACTTCACACAAACCCGGGGTAGGAAAGACTCGTTAGTCCGGAAAGACAGCTTTCCTAAGAGAGACAACTCTGATGTAAAACAACTGCTGCCTTGCAGGAAGGTCACGGAAAACTAGAGGCTAGGGAAGCAGTCCCGAACAAATGCATGCTGAAGATGGATGCACTGGGCCGCAAGGCGCACAACATAGTGCAACGCAAATGGCCTTGAGATGACAGATACAATTATGACGGGGTCCACCCAAAGCTACTGGTGGTCACCTATCTCCGCATCGTACAGCCAGGGCGCGGAATATTAGGGAAAATGCTTCTGGCCAAAACACCCAGGAAAGAACACTAAATATACTCCAATGGAATGCAGAAAGTGTCCTAAAGAAGAAACTACCGCTCGCTAAAAAACTACATGATGAGTACATTGACATAGCCTGCATTCCGGAAACACACCTAAACACAAACCACAGATTTTCTGTAAGAGGATATGAAACCTTCCGGCTTGATAGAGAGGGACACAAGGGAGGAGTACTCATGTTAATCAGAAACTCCTTCCCTAGCATTGAGCTTTCTGTTGCTACAAACGGTCAGGCGGAAATTATAGGAACTGATATCACGATAGATGATCAGACCGTTAGAGTGTACAACCTATATCCCTCCCCCCCCTCCCCCCAGATTGAGACCTTTCACTTGCCACAATGGAGATTAGGCGCACCAACTGCCTGTTTGTTGGTGACTTCAACAGCCATTCAGAAAGGTGGGGTGTTAAAGATGGTTAATGGGGGGTCAAGAAGAAGATAAATGTCATTATTAACTTTCGCTGATGAAGGCAATCAGCATGTGTCGGCCTTACGGATGGCCGACAGTTGTGTACTTATCCATAGGTCAATATACGCGAATGTCATAGGTACTTGGCTACACATCTACTGCACTCATGCACTACAGCAACACGCAGGAGTCAGGAAGTGGTGGTGGAACTAGAGTAACGTTTTCAACGTTTATTAACGATAGACTCACGCAGACATCATGGGACGACATTTCACATCAGGTTACAGTTCACGACAAATCATAAAGCATCAACAGTTCACCATATCCTCATACAGCATCAGTTATAACATATCCATGGAATAATCCCATCAATAAACAGTACTTAAGTAAGCCGTAATATCCCTGGCTCAGAATCAATATGAATATATACTCTCTCTATCTACAATTGAATGCACAGTACATAATAAGTAAGCCGTAATATCCCTGGCTTAGAATCAATATGAATATATTCTCTCTCAATCTACAATTACGTGCATTCTCCAATTATCAAAAATTCCTTTTTCCAAAAGAATATATGCTGGAACACACTAGCAAAAATGGTAAAGCGTCAATTTTCAAGCTCTGCCAGCAAAATACTGTCACGAAAAATACGCTGTTTAAAACAGCTCAGTACAAAATTCATTCAAGCGCAAACTCGCAGCTTGAGATGTGAGCAGAATTCATCCGCCTTTCCCCCCAAAACTCATTCATAGAACGTTCGCCCACATTCTTATCCTATCTTTAAATAAAGAAACAACTAGTCAGGTAACAGTTTAAACATTACTCCGCATACAACCCCCGACTAAAAAATTCTCTCATCACGCAGAGCGTGTTAACTAGCGTGTACAAAACATCGACCCGTACATTCCAGTCTTTAACACTAACACAGAGGCTGATACCCGTGGCATTGAGGTAGAGGACTGGGAGATTGACACAAATCTGCAACGCATCAACAGAGCAGATGATACACCCAGTTTCTACTCAAGAAGATGGCAATCGACCTCGACACACGATCTTGCCTTCTCAACAGGAGACATCAACCATAAGATCGAACGCATGGTGCTCAACCAATTGGCAGGCAGTGACCACAAACCGATCAAACTAATGATTAATATGGAACATACACTACACTTCCATAAACCATTACCCCGCTGGAACTACAAAAATGCCAACTGGAACAAGTTCTCAGCACTGACAGATGAATACTGTGGTTTCATAAACACCCAAAACAAAATAATTGGTGAAATAGCTGACAGATTTAATAAAGCAGTTCTGAAAGCTGCCCTAGAATCAATACCACGAGGGGCGAGAAAAGATTATAAGCCGTACTGGACACAAGAACTCAAGAACTGGAAGAACAGGTAACAGAGGCCAGACATGTAGCAGAAAAAGACAAAACAGTTGAGGCAAACATCACCTACAAAGCTATCTCTGCAAAATACAGGAAAACGTTAAACTGTTCAGCAAAAATAGCTGGATCAAAACAACAGAAAGTCTTAACCTCGACAAAGATGGAAGAAAATTATGGAGGCTCGCCAAAGCCTTAAATGATGAGGAATGCAAAAATAAGGAAATAGACCTACAACAAAATGAGAAAATACTCACAAAGAAAGAAGCAGCTAATGACATGTTTTTGCTAAAAAATTCTCACATGAGAGCCAGATAAATGTTCCACCTGACAGAAAACAGAAAATTATCAAAGAGCAAGAACTATACCAAAATATACCAGCTGTTCCAGAAGAGCACATGACAGCAAACCTCACCATGAGAGAGCTAGAGGCAGCCATTGTATCCCTTAAACAAAGAAAGTCACCTGGAAAAGACGGGGTAACAAATTACATGCTTAAAGGGCTAGGGCCTAATGCCAACATTGCCCTCCTCAAGATTATGAACTATAGCTGGAAGCGTGGAATTGCACCACAGGCCTGAAAAGAAGCAGTACTAGTTCCAATCCTTAAAAAGGACAAAGACCGAATGGACCCCAACAGCTACAGACCCACCAGCCTTCTAAGCTGCACGGGAAAGCTTATGGAGAGAATGATCAATACCAGATTAAGTTGGCACCTCGAAGAAAAACAAATTATACTGCACCAACAGGCAGGCTTCAGTCAACATAGGTCTACAGAGGACCAAGTCACCTACATTGCACAGGAAATCGAAGATGCTTTCCAAGAAGGAAAGCTCACATTAGCAGTCTGGGTAGACATGGAGAAAGCATTTGATAAAGTTTGGAAAGATGGGCTAAGAGTTGAAATGCTTAAATTTGGAGTCTGTGGAAGAATGTATAACTGGATCTCACTACCTAACAAACAGAACAGCTAGAGTGCAGGTGCACGGACAGTTAAGCAAAAAGACTACAATGGAACATGGAGTCCCACAGGGTGGGGTCCTTTCCCCAACACTCTTCCTTATATATATAAATGAAATAACAGAAAACATCCACAAGAATGTCCACAACTCCCTCTATGCTGATGACCTGGCCATGTGGACTTCAGAAGAATACATCACCACAGCAAGAGTGCGCATGCAGGATTCACTGCTAGCCCTTGAAAGTTGGTCCAGAAAGTGGCTGCTCAAAATCAATGAACAAAAAACAACACACACTATTTTTACCTTGTCAAATAAACCACAGCAAACAAAGATACAACTAAATGGGCAGGCAGTACGAGAAGATGAAACACCAACATACTTAAAATCACACTAAACCGCCGAATGACGTGGAAATCACCGTTAACCAAAATACAGCTAAGGGCAAAACTTCGCATGGCCATCATGAAAAAGTTAGCTGGTACCACATGGGGTGCTGATGAGAATATCCTCAAAAAGCTGGACACAGGCAGAATCAGACCTGCTATGGAATACAGCATCACAGCTTGGTCGACGGCAGCAAAGTCAAATTTTGACAGAGTAAACAGCCTCCAAAACCAAGCAGCACGTATTATAACAGGGGCCCTAAAGTCCACAAACATCAACCATATGGAAAACATTATAGGGCTACAGTCAATGGAGGATAGACGTGACAGTAGAGTCCTACAACAAGCCGAAAAATTTAAGAGATTCGAAGGACACCCCATATCCAAAGAATGAATAGGCTAGGAAGACGCAGGCTCAAGCGAACTAACTTTGTGGCCCAAGCGAAAGAAAAAAATGAGCAAAAATACCATGCTAGCAAGCTCAGTTGGAAAGAAAATACCAACAAGCACAACTATCCCACTGTGGAAAATAAGATGCTTTCCTGAGTTAAAATCTGATATTCCAGGCATTGAAAGTAAGGGAACACAGACAGAAACACAAAGAAAGTGTATAGCAACCAAGTATATTGACCAAAAGTTCCCAGCAAAGCTTTGGACACATGCATATACTGATGGTTCAGCAAAAATGCAGTTGAAAATGGGGGTGCCGGCATCCTCATAAAATTAAAGAATAGAATCCACTCTGGCAATTGCCACTGGCAAATACTGCAATAACTTCAGTGCTGAAGCAGAAGCCCTGAAACAGGCAGCGGAAACTCTTATTGAATGCAAAGCACAGGCAGAAAAACAGATAGTAATCTTTACAGATGCCCTCTCAGTAATATCAGCGCTGAAGAGCCACCAAGCTAAAGGATTGAAAGATCTGATAATCTCCCTTGAAAGACTGGCCAAATGCTTCAACAAGTGCACTATCCAGTGGATACCAGCACATTGCAACATACTAGGAAATGAGGAGGCAGACAAACTTGCTAAGGAAGGAGGAGCCTTACAACAAAATGATATAGAGACAACTTACGCAACGGCAAAGACTACTATAAAGGCTACATTCAAGTCCAAATGGGAAAGAGAGCACCCGGGCCATTTGAAAAATGATGCATATCATCAACTATCCAGGAAAGAACAGGTCTTCATTTTTCGGCTACGCACTCGACACAACAGATTGAGATACCATCTATACCACAAATACAAAATTGGTGCAACAGATCTCTGCACCTGCGGTACCAGCCTGATGACAGTCGAACACCTGCTGCAGTACTGCCCAACCTACAGAAATGAACGGAGTAGCATATGGCAACAACCCACTTCTGTCAACGAAAAACTGTTTGGAGATGTCGGGAACCTTGAGTTGACTACTGCCTTTATTAGAGTCATGAATGTGGAGATCTGAAGGCGAACGAGGAAGAAGAAGGTTTAAAGCATACACTATTGGCACACTCGGGTGATGTGCAACATACAGGCAATACCACGGGTGATGTTTACGGGTCATCTCGCCCTGGTAAAGTAAAAACCTCTTTTCGAGGCAGATACAATTTCCCTCGTGATCACTGTCATAACAGTGGCCCCAGTCCAAACAATACGGCCGTATCTAGGACAACCTCTTGGCGACATGCCAACAACAGTAAAAACGGTGTGACGAACTGTTTAACAGATCTTCCTATACTCACGGGGAAAAAATGTTTCCCCATAATCGAATGGATCAGGTTACATCTGGACGTGAGAAGCCAAACATAAATACTAAACACAACACAAACTTACAGGATCTGAGTCGTAAAAGTACAGACCAGTTTGTTCAATGTGATCTTAACGTGACCGATGTCATTCAGATTGGTTCAATTTATTTTGATCAGGATCGCTTTACAAAGTTTTTTCTTCAAAAGACAGTCAATGCTGATGTTAGGGAAGCATTGACTGGACCTTCCGGGCAGTCTGTCATGACATGCTCAAATGTGATTAATAATACTGTTCAGCATCCTCTGTGTACACGACATACTCACAGTGCATCTACTCTTAAGTGTGCAGATGAGGTCGTCAAAGGTGACACAAACTTTTCTAATAGCAGTCAGATCGGTGTACTTAATGTTGATATAACGGATAGTATAAACTTACCTGATTATATTAGATCCATTACATCTGTTAAAGAAGGTTTAGCAGTACCTTATGAGCAGTCTTCTACGGCATGCTCTAAACCGAAGGGATCGATTTCCGATAAACATCATGCTCAGTTCAATCAGTATGATACATCATATAATAAAGATACGACATCCACGAGAAAGATAAATGACCATGTGTCTCATTTGACTAAGGGTGCTTACCACCCTTGCTCACAGTTTCGTGACAACGGTGCTTACTTTCGAGACCATTGTCTTGATGTACAATTGATACATGATTCGGCACCACACAGATTTTAATGCATTTTTGTGCATATTTTTCTTCTATAATCCTATTTATTTCAGATATTAACTACCTCACCCGCTAGTTCCTTACTTTGTTGGATTATGTATACTTCACTCATTTTGCAACTTCTCTTTCTTGGCATTATTTCAGTTTATATTTTAAGTATCTCTTAAAGAATAAGTTCAGAGGCTTCCTGTATTAATTATTCTTTTCACAGGTTTGCAGCCTTTTACGTCTTCTTGGATTCTATAGGAAATGTGTACCTTATGTTTCAGAATTTACTTCAGTTCTGTCTGCCGTTAGAAAGAAAGAACTCTCCAAATAATATTGTTTCGTTACATTTGGGTAATGTTTCTTTAAATATACTTAAATGTTATTTGTTTTTAAAAAATCACCAATTTAGAGATTGCCTAATGCTCGATTTCGTTTTATTCTTAGAGTCGACGGCTCTGGATCGAGAATGGGTGGTACACTAATGCAACAATTCGATGGGTGTAGACATCATATTCTGTACTTCAGTCGTAAAGTGACGCCCGCTGAAAATTGCAAAGTTTCGTAATGAGAACGAACGAACGAACGAATTTTTTTTTCGAAGGGTAAAGAATTGGGCGCGCAGGCCCGTCTAACATTCTGCCCTTCCACTCTCATTAATCTTGCATACTATATCCTTTCTTTCCCACATGATGCTTTAAGCATTAATTTAAAGGCATGCAACATTATAAAGATACCATAACAGCATTCATTTACAGTATGCAATCATAATAACAAAAATGAGTAGGTTTTTTGTTTTTTTTGAAACAAACAAGCTAGTAATTGATGGAAAAAGTAATAATAAAATAAAATAAATAAAACAATAAATAAAAATTAATAAATTCTGTTACAGACACTCACTCATGCGGTCAATCCGTCTACAATTAATCTGTATTTTTGAATGTGTCATCAATCATCAATACAAAAATTACATAAACACACTCACGCTTATGTCCATACATTCTTGGTGGAAAATGAAATAATAATAATAACACTTTCTTACGCACTTCTAAGGCAGGAAAAGTGGTATGCGGGTACATTCTCACGACTCACATTTCTAAAGTACAGTATTATGTAGGTACATTCACACATACATTACATTATATAATAATATTTTAAAGTGAATATAATAATGATATTACATGGATATAAAACAAATTATTCACACAAAAAACGAGCGGAAGAGGAAAAGAAATGTTGACCTATGGATGAGATGTTGACAGGCAAATGCTGTTTCTATGGGGGTAGATAATCAGTGTTGAGGAAGTGTTTGAAAAGTGCTTTGTTAAAAGAATATTGTATAGGTAGGCTTTTTAGGTGGTGTGGAAGGCTGTTCCATAAGTAGGCACCAGAGTAGGCTAGACTCTTTTTTAACAGGTCGATCCTAGGTTTGGACAGACGTAACTGATGTAATTGTTGTCCCTCCCTTCTACTGGTTTGAAACAATGATCTTAGGTACGACGGGCATTGTTAGATAGAATTGTGTGAGTCAGCTTGGCTTTGTTGTAGAGAAGACTTTTTTTAGCGACAGTATTTTGGGTTCTTTTCCTGTCCTTGTGTGTGGTGTCGTGCGATTATCGGTGATCAGACGTACTGCTCTCTTTTGCAGGGAGTGCAGTCTCTTCGAGGTGGAAGCAGGGCAATAATCCCATAGTGTAGAGCAGTAATCTAGATGTGTCTGTATATGTGCGGTGTAGAACAATAGTCTAGTGTCTGCGTCTAAGTGTTTTATTTTGGCTAGCTGGTACGTCTTTTGTGCTAAGTGTTTGGTTAAATTCCGTTCAAGGGAGTTCAACGTTAAGTGCTGGTCAATCGTGATCCCTAGAACTTTATGTTCTGTTACATGTTCAATTTGTATTGATTCCGCGTGTAGCTGTAGCGATCTTTTAGTGCAGCTTAGGAGTTTCTGTCTGGTGGTAATCAACATAGATTTCATTTTTGTTGTGTTTACAAGCATACGATTCATATTACTCCATTTTGTTAGATTGTCTACATCGCTTTGAAGAGTTATTTCAAGTGCCACGCAGTCATTGTCACTAGTGTAGATAGTACAATCATCTGCAAAGAGGTCACAAGTTGAATATTTTAGATGTAGTGGCAGGTCGTTGATGAACATTGCGAAGAGTAGGGGCCCAAGAATAGAGCCCTGCGGTACTCCTGTAACTACCTTCGAGAAATCTGATGTCGAGTTGTTGTGAAGCACTAACTTTGTTGTCGATCTGCCAGGAATGATTTGATGATGTTTAGTGGATTAGGGCCTATTCTGAGGGTTTCCAACTTTTGAACCAAGATAGTGTGGTCAATCATGTCAAATGCTTTCTTGAAGTCGACAAAAACAGCACCACATAATTTTCCATCATTTATGTTCGACAGCCAGTTGTCTGCCATTTTGGTGAGAGCTGTGTGACGGGAATGTTTGGGTCTGAAACCTGACTGGCTATCAATGAGCAGTTTGTTTGTGTTAAGTGTTGAAATGTGGTGTTGTAAATGTGTTTCTCTAGTGGTTTTGAAAGAGATGATAGAAGGGATATTGGTCTGTAGCTGTTGGGATCGCTATGTGAGCCAGATTTATAGAGGGGATTCACTTTGGCAGATTTAAATGCTGTGGGGAAGTAGTTGTGTGCAATACATTGGTTGTATACATAGGTTAAGGAGTCGCAAATGATGGGCGCAGAATCGTATTGCTGATACCATCAAGCCCAGATGAATTGTTGTTTTTTAATGCCAAGATATATTTGAGAACTTCATGTACTGTTAGAAAAGGAATATGTCTTAGATCTGTTGTGTGTTCAGTGTTGCAGAAGGCTGTCAATTTACTAATATCGCAGTCCATTGGCTTTAGTGTCGACTTGAGAAGGCTAATTTATGTTTTGAAGTGGTTGCTAAAATGAGTTGCCGTGAGGGAGCAGCTTTTTGGTAAAGAGTTTAGTGACTTTGATTTGTGTGTTAATGTTGTAATGGCTGACCAGACTTCTTTACTGTTTGCTTTGTCTTGAATCATCTTTCTGAAATGTAGTTTCTTTTCCTGACGAATGAGGTAATGTACTTTGTTTCTAAGCATCCGATACCTGCTGACATCTTTGAGCTTATGTGCGTCGTCCCGCTCTCTCATTGTTGATAATATTTCGTTGGTTATCCATGGGGTCTTTCTGATGTTTTTGACACGAATCTGCTTTATAGGAACATGTTTGTTGAATACGTTGTTGAAAGTTTGTGTCCAGTATGTTATGGCTTCTTCTGGATGCGGAAGTTGGTACACGTATGAGAGAGGGGATATTTGTAGGTCTAGTAGGAATAACTGAAGGTTAAAGTTTTTGAAATTCCGTTAATTGACTGTGATGTGTTCCGTTTTAGGTGCTTTAAAGCCCTTCCTTGTCCAGGTACAGCAAATAGGATAGTGGTCACTTAATGATGTCTGTGTGACTTTGTGAGAGGGCGGACAGAGCATCACTTGCGCTCCGGCATTAACTCTACGACATTCGTGCCATTAATGGTGAAAGACTCACTATCAGCTGACAACGCGGCGAATGCGGATACATAGTGAGAGTACAGCTAACCTATTGACTGACTTCGTCACGTGTCGACCGGTGGAACATTCCACTCTTTATGAACATTTTGCTGACAATGCCGATGCTGACAGAAATTTCCAGATGTATCGTGCTGGGCAAGGAGTGAATGTACAAACGCTCTGTGTTGCATGCCAAAGCTCACAAGTATCGTAACTTTTTCGTCGGAAATTGTTAATCGCTCAAGGACTCTTTTGACAATACTTACAGATATTGATCGCTTCACTCGGCACCTGATGATGATGAATGCTGATATCGTTGATTACAAGTTGGATCTCATTTTACTCAGCTCATTACGGAGATGTCTTCAACCTTTTGAACAGTTGTCATAGGTACTTTATGTGCATAAACACACACAGTGATTAGTTATTGCAGACATATGTCACATATATGGATATTGGGAATGCCAAATCTTGGTTGTACTGTTATTGCCACGATGTCTTAAGATGAAGGGACTGTACTCAAGAATGCTTCGCTTGGTCAAGGGGATGCAAAATACATTGTTTTTGTATTGGCACAACAACACACGTTTTCAAACACTTAAGTTGTACAAATGACTTTCATTTTTTTAGCGTAAGATGTTGCATTCATTCACTTTACTAATATGATTGTCTGCCTCATTTAATCTATTTACATTGGTGCATATTTGTTTATTAGCTATTGCTTTGCATTTTTGATGTTGATCATGAATTAATTAATTTACTACTGATACTGGACTTGACTGATAGATGTTATGTGACGGTGTGAGGTATGTGAGTGCATGTATTGCTACCATCATTTTTTAATATGCTGAGTACTATTAGTTATGGCGACCTCACATTGCGGTTAAATAGGATTTTGTCTAAAGGAGACATTGGCTTCCCATAGACCACACTTTTAGTTTTTATTTGCCTACCCTATGGCAGAAACCTGGGTGCTATACTAGTTCTTATTTATAGTGAAATTTGATGTTACCATATTTCACTCTGGTGTTGGTATACTCACACCAAAGAAATAATGAAAACTTTGTTTCCATTATTTTGTGTGTGTGTGTGTGGGGGGGGGGGGGGGAAGAGAGTAATGTTATGATTAAATATTCATAACAAGTGTGCCTAATATAGGTTTAGCTCAGCGGGGCTCTTTGTTTGTTTATTTTATACGGGTCACTGAAAAAGACGGGTGAGCTACGTTAAGCCGATATGCTTGGCTGGCTCACGTGAGACTAGAGGAACAGGTGTGCGGGGCAGAGAAGATTGTGTGTCATGGCGAGTGGACGTACGTGTTTGAGCTGCGGCTTGTTAAAGTGTTTAAAATGGAGTGATGTTATCACTAATAAAATATAAAATTATATTGAGAGCTAAAGGACAGCCTTCCTGACATGGACTGACTGCCTACGGTATTTTCGTCTACTGCATATGATCTGCCATTATATTGTTGGGATAAACTGTATTACATGTGGAGCTAGGTGCAGTCTTGATTAAATTGTATATTGTCCACTTCGCCAGTTGTAAATCAAATAATTCTGAGTGGTGTGGGCTGGTTGTGGTGTCGTTAGAGATTTACTACCCTAGAAGTCATCTTTGCCACAGGAACCCATCCTGTTACTTTATATTAACATTAACATTAAAACGACACGTAACAGTAATGTATTATGTAAGCAGGCCTAGTGACAGCTCAGAAGAGGCCTGGGTCATTTCACATTGTAGGGCCCCCTCAGTGTTTCAAAAGAGAAGTAATAAATATTTTAATGTAAAGAAAGACATGGATCAATATGCATCTCAATTGACCTGACTGATAGGCCATGGCTCCGAGTTTTAATATATAACAGTGGGGAATATGGATATGTGCAGTGGCGTAGATAAGGCTGAGAACTGACACTAATGTTATGGGGCACATGATAAATGGAACACCAACACGCACACCATGCTAACATTTTCAAAACAATTTGAGGGCCCCATATTATCAGATCATAGAAGAATTAAAGTGGTATGAAAAGGTCACTAATGTGGAACTGATGACAAGAACCAGACAAGTGCCAGTGGAACAAGAGATGACAAGAACCAGACAAGTGCCAGTGGAACAAGAGATAACAAGAACCAGACAAGTGCCAGTGGAACAAGAGATAACAAGAACCAGACAAGTGCCAGTTGAACAAGAGATAACAAGAACCAGTCAAGTGCAAGTGGAACAAGAGATGAGAAGAAGACGCTGGAGATGGATAGGACACACAATGAGGAAACCTGTTGATAGCATTACATGGCAGTCATTGTTCTGGAACCCCCAGGGGAAGAGAGGTAGAGGAGACCAAAAAACACACACACAGAGAAGAGAATTAGAGACATCCATGAAAGGAATAAGGACGACTTGGCTTGAGTTGATGACAAGGGGCAGGAAAACTTAGAAAGACCTTGACCTGATGACAAGGGGTAGGAAAACTTAGAAATACCTTGACCTGATGACAAGGGGTAGGAAGACTTAGAAAGACCTGGACCTGATGACAAGGGGCAGGAAAACTTAGAAAGACCTTGACCTGATGACAAGGTGCAGGAAAACTTAGAAATACCTTGACCTGATGAATAAGGGTAGGAAGACTTAGAAAGACCTGGACCTGATGACAAGGGGCAGGAAAACTTAGAAAGACCTTGACCTGATGACAAGGGGCAGGAAAACTTAGAAATACCTTGACCTGATGAATAAGGGTAGGAAGACAGAAAGACCTGGACCTGATGACAAGGGGTAGGAAGACTTAGAAAGACCTGGACCTGATGACAAGGGGCAGGAAGACTTGGAAAGACCTGGACCTGATGACAAGGGGTAGGAAGACTTGGAAAGACCTGGACCTGATGACAAGGGGTAGGAAGACTTGGAAAGACCTGGACCTGATGACAAAGGGCAGGGAGACTTGGAAAGACCTCGAGCTGATGACAAATGGCAGGAAAACTTAGAAAGACATGGACCTGATGACAAGGGGTAGGAAGACAAGGCGTAAGTGTGTTCAAGGTCTATACTCCTTAAAGAGTTGAATGGTGATGATATTATTATCAAACCCCCACGGGCTGCCATTTGCTTATTTTTGTGTACTTTGTCACAAATTTAAATGTCGAACCTTTCAATTTAAATCAAAGCTTTGGAATGACACGGTGAATGTATGCTGGTAACCCGATACTGGATGGGTGTGAAAAAAAATCGAAAAAAGGTGATTCGTCTTACGGGGACAAAAGAATGAGAAAATAGCCAACGTTACGGCCACAAGGACTTCGTCAGGGAAAGGAAAGAAAGTGAAGGTTAGATAGGACACATGAGAACCTAAAAAGATATATAAAAAAAATATAAAAATTAAAAAATAGGTACTTCCCTGAAGGCGGCAAAGTCCTAACGCTTATGGGCGCGTGCCAGGAAAGGGAAATGACTGCCACCACCGGATGTACACAATAACATACTTAGAAACTAAAAAACGAAACTAAGCAATAAACTACCCAAACTTAATAGAAGTTGGGACTGGAAATAGAAGGGAACAGAATGAGTCGAAGATAAATAAATAAAAAATAGAATAATAAATCTAGACATATTAAAAACAGTGTATTATATATTCATGCGTATAATTAGAGGGCTGCTGAAAATAGAAAAATGGGATAAGAGTGGAAAGAGTCAAAGTAGAACAGGCGAGGAAAGGGTGACGTCAGACAAAGGTGTGTAGAGTGTTGAGCCCAGCTGGTTTTAGACACCCCATGCGGTGGATAAGACGGTTCTCAAGCTGTTCTCGGCTAGCAGTGTCAGAGGAGCAGGATCTGATCGCCGTGACCTGGATGTCGATGGGACCCTGGTGGTCAGGGACATTGAAGTGTATGGCAACTGGTGTGGATTTGTGCTGAGAGATGTCATTCAAGTGCTGGCTGAACCTGTCCCCAAGTCATTTGCCTGTTAGGCCAATATAGGTTTTGCAGCAACGTTTACATATGATCGTATAAATGACGTTACGCGACTCACATGTGAAGCTACTAGTGATGGTGTACGTAGCCTCAGGAAAAGACACCTTGTGGGTTGAGATGACATACTTGCACGTGTTGCATCGTGTCCGACCACAGGGTAATGTGCCAAAGTGAGTGGCATTCTCCTTTGTGAGATGGC